>APFE030867162.1:43074-75284 GCA_000404065.3 Pinus taeda
GTTGATGGCATGCAATACATGTTATCATGAGATGGATTTGTAGGTAATTGAATATAGTCTAATCCATGGTAATGCTAACTAAGTTGAAGTTGGGAATTCTTTTTAAAGTAAATTGATAACACAAATTCTAATTTTGGAAATTTGAATCTATGCAAACATATTTTCTAGTTATAGAAATGCATTCATAGTTACGCTATAGAAATGCATTCATAATTACAAGAATTGAAAATTTAGAACTACATTTCATTTACCAAGAGGTACATTTGACATGGGATATGCATGAACCATTTTTGTGCGTTCTTGCACCATGTAATTTTAATAAAAATAAGAGAAAAAGTGGTTATCATAAATATTATTTATCCACTCAAAGAGAATTTGAAAACATTGGGATTAGCACCTCATGAAGTTTGATACCCATGGTTCATAATAATTTTTAGGGTTAAGATAGATTTGAATTGTTGTAAACTGAATGATGGTACATGCTTTTCATTGCTCTCGAAGTTCATGTTATTTGTCACATTAATCATTAGTTATGGGAATTTATGCAAAATCCAAGAGTCAACTTGCAGTTGGTCAAAACTTTAAATACACAAAATTTCATATAGGATTGATAGAAAGAAGAGACAATTCCACTCTAGCACAAATTGAAGTCCACCATTCCAAATATATAGTTTTTTTATGTATATACTATACAGGTGTTTGAAACTATAACACACATTGTTACTTTATAAATGTTGAAGGTTCGTAATATTTAAGTTGATGATAAAAAGCTTGAAATTAATTAATACAATGCACAAAATCTGAAAGAAAAACTACCCAAATATCCTAAAACTAGCAATTTCCCGACAAGGTGCAAAGAGATGCTGATAGGAGTGCTAAATTGAAAATTGGTATTTTGGTTTGAAATAATAATTGATATATTAAATTTAAGTTGTTTATTGTATTCGTGTGTGTGTGTGTTTTTGTTTTCTTTCTAATTTATAATTTGTAATCGTATGCATAATGGACCAACCCAATGCCCATATGAAATAAATATTATAAAAATAATTCATAATTAAAATACAATTTTCAACAAAAAAAAAGTCAGTTAAAAATTTATTTTTTCCCCTAATCATTAAATTCTAATCCAAATTATACAAATAAATTATTTTAATTTATTACTATTATTTTAATAACAACTTATCTATATATTAATTTTGTACTCATTAAATACCAAATTTCATACTATAAAACACATATATAAGTATTTTGATAACATAGCTTTCAAAATAAATTTTATTCACATCACTCACACTTTATTTTACATGTTAATGTCCTCACTGATTTTTACCAAGTGTGTTGTTCTACTTTAAATATTTGAAATCATTCCTAAATTGGAGATTTTTGGCCACAAATAACTCTTAGGAAGATGAAACACATCAATTAGGTTTCAAGTGCAGAGGATTGATATTCCAAAAGCTCAGCAATGTTCAAGTGCATGGCATGAGGGAAAACTTAAAATGAGAAGCATACTGACACAATAACAATTCCTTTTACCTTTATAAATAGTTTTCCCTAGGACCTAAATTCATAGGGTTCCTTAGATTTTTGAATTTATGTGAATATGAAAATGCTACTTAAGGTTTGTAGTAGATTTTCACAAATTTGGTGCAGACTTAAGGGGGAATTCATAGAATCAATAGGGCATATTGCAATTGAATTTATGTCTTATGGGTATAAGAGGAATCTCTGTGCAAAATACAATCTTTCTGAGAATCCCTTTCCTGATTTCTTTGTGCAGTTTTTGAAGGGTATAAATAATTGCATGTTCAGAGGATTAGGAAAGAGGCTTGGGATTCCAAAAAAATTATGTCTCATCCTGATAGGTCAAAGAAGTTATTATCTTTGTTTCCAAATATAGCCTTGAGATTAGGTGAACAAATCAGAGAGAAGAGACAATCTACCTACCTAATATATCAAGCGTAATTTGGAAATGATTTATCTCTTATGTCTTCTACAACAATAGGAGGAAACAATAAATGAATCCATCCACTTTAAGTTTTTGTGCCTAGAGAGAAAAACATTCAATAGGAATGGGATACCACGCGGTGCCCCTCATGAGAGATGATAATGGGGATCCTACAAATATTCCATCCTTCAATGATAGTGACTTGAATTCATAGGAATGTTTCTAGGAGCAAGAGTAATCATGAAGCATCCAATGATATAGAATAGATGTTTTGATCCTTGGAGTTTTTTTTAGAACTATTTTGTTTATTTGTTATATGTCACTATGTATTGGAAATGATATAAATGTTGTCTTTGGAACTTTTGTTTGTCCCTACCATTTTGTATTTCAAGGCAAGAGAAGTCTTAACATAGGTAAAAAAACAATGTAATCAATGTTAGTAAGAAAACTAGAGTAGTAGATACTCCACATTACTATAATGTAAGTACATGTCATCCAAATTTTGTTTGCATTATAAAAAATTGTTGTTGAAACATTTGACTATTATCAGTTGGTTTATTCTAATTGGAAAGCATAGGCTTTTACATTCTTGATATTATTAAAAAATTAGAGAGTTGGGTATACATTCAAGAAGTAAAACAATAGGCAATGAGTACATAAAGTAGGGAGAAATACTTAAATAGTTTAGTAAAAATAGGGAACTCAAGATCCATTGAGCTTCTTTTCTCAAATCATTCAGTACTATATGAAATCCATAAACACCACTCGGTGTACATAATTGTAGTGTCCTTGTCCTTTGTTTCAGTGAGCAATATGAAACAATTAAACGATGTGGGCATACAAATAGGTTTAGAAAATTGGAAACTACAATCTACATGGGTTGCGCTATATGAGAAGTTTCTTTGGATTATCACACAATTATCAAACAGAGAATATATTTCTTCAGTAACTACAAAGAACTGAGACAAAAATAAATGAGAGTTTTCAAAGTAGTTTAAGCATCAAAAGTGGTAAGAATGGGTATAGTAGCATCTGTTCAGGTTGAAGTAGGTAAATAAAAACCAAAAGGAAAAGGAGGATAAGGAGGCTGAGGAAGATGACAGGCAAAGGAGACCATAACTGGTCTAGATGAGGAGGTTGAGGAAGATGATAGAATTCATCCATCGATGACGAGGTGCAACCAACCTTGGCACTAACTAACCAACCTCACATTAAAAACTTGCAAAAACTCCTTTCGCACAAACCAACCCTACAAAAAAAAACAAAAGATTAGAAAACAACAAAAAACCATAAAAAATGTGGAAAAAAAGAACAATTCATGCACTTACGCGATCATTTCCTCCAACGAATTGAAATGCCATCTGAAATAGCATTTCTCAGCACAATAGCAATAACACACTAAAAACACAGAAAATTCTACAACTATGTGAGGGCCCTCATATATATAGATGTTTTTCGGCCGAAACACTAGTTCAACTGAATATATAGTTTGGCCGAATTATTTGTTGGGTCGAAATCAATAGTTCAATTGAACATATTTTTTGCCAATTTTTTAACTCCAACGACAAATCCATTTAACGGTCAGATTTAATCTAAATGGAAAATTGTTCGGTCGAATGCTAGTATAATAGTTCGACCAAATAAATATAGAAAATTCATCGAAGAAAATTTTGGTTCAGTTGAAAAGTTGATATTGTCAAATTTTCAGTGACATTTGTCACAAAAGTGTAACCCATCTTCACGTTTTCACCTAGGCGAAATGTTCCAATGAAACAACACAAGGAAATAGAAGCTTGGGAAGGCTTTAAATTGGCTAAGTTTAGGGACAAGTTCAGTTAATCAGGAAAAGAGATAGTCTATACACTTGCAGGATGTGCTCAGATATGAAAGAGAATTGTATTTCTTCTCTATTATCTGATTAATGTAATACAAATAGTAAGGAGTTTTGAGAAGTTTCTTTACCCTAGATATCTATCTATGTATGTGTGATGTTTCCTTTTGCATGTCAATGTTTCTTGTTTTAGATGGTGAATTAAATTTCGTAGATCCATATAGTAGCTTCAAGTCTTGTGATTTAGTAAATTTCATGAGCACTTTTAGATCTACGCATTAATTTATGCATGGTATTAGAGATGGAATCACTGTACATCATAGATTTTGAAGTTGTCATTGAAGGAGGATCAAGGTTGCAGATCAAGTTGCAGTTTTTCTTCAAGACTGAGAATATCACTTTCAATGGACTAAGGCTTGAGTATTACCTTGAGGGAAGGTAGAATTATGTTGCATGGAAGGACTGCATGGAGGTCATCTTTGAGGACAATGGTTTGAAAAATTTAATTGATAATGATATTCTGAAACCAGTAGCGATTGATACTATGAATCTAGCATATTGGAAGAAATATGTTTCCAAGGTGAGGAGGATCATATTGGAGGGAGTACAAGACCATATTGTCTCTAATATAAATGGGAAAGAGACTTTCTATGCAATGTGGAAAGTGTTGATAGGTTATTTCCAGAATAATATTGACCATAGGAAATTGGCACTCAAGGACAAGTTTCAAAATTTCAAGATGCAAAGGAATAAGACCATCCCACAATACCTGAGTAGGTGCACACAATGTCATGAAAAACTTGGTCAAGTTGGTGTTATTGTAGTAGAGGATGATTTGGTGATCCTAACCCTTCTAGGTCTTCTAAAGAGCTGGCATAGTTATCAAGATTTAGTGAATGGGAGGGAGACACTATTGAATTGGGAATGCCTCTGGTACGATTTGGTACAAGATGAGATAAGGCAGAGCACCCGAGACAAAACTTCATCCAAGGGCAAGGCTGAGGTGAAATGTGCCTTGGCTGGAAAGGAAAAGAAGGGAAAAGGGAATAAATCCCAATCCAAAGTAGATTCAAGTCAAGGGGGGAAGAAGAAATACTTGTCCAGAATTAGGTTCTTTCATTGTCATGAATTCAGGTACAATGCAACAAAGTGTCCACACAAGTAAGAAATCAAGAAGATCGTAGGAGGAGAAATGCGTGAAGCCTTGGCTTTATAGTTCGAACTTGATTTTGCCCCTATTGCATGCATGACAAGCATAGTGAGGAGTAGTGTGTGGTATATTGACAATGGTGCCTCATTTCATATGATGGGCAACAAAAAAATTTCATTAACTTGGAGGAGAAGGATATCTAGATGCACATAGAGATTGGAGATGGTGGATGGTACAGCGTGACTGGTATTGATACAATTATCTTTTAGAGGGAGTCTGGCTCCCATATTAAGATCAAGGATGTGATGTTTGTACCAAGTATGAAGAAGAATTTGGTTTCCATAGCAGTGTTGGAGGATCGTGGCTACAATATGATGTTCAACAAAGGGAAGGCTTTCTTGAGACATATCACCATGGGATAAGTGAAGAAGATCGGGGTTTGAGTAAAGAATCTCTACAAATTATATGTGGAAGACTTTGCAAAATTAAGCATGAAAGAAGAGAATGTGCAGAGCTAAGATGTCAGCAAATTATGGCATAAAAGACTTGGCCATTTGCATCATGGCACCTTGAAGATCATGCAACGAATTTCTATAGGCCTCCCCAAAGGAGAACTAGAGTAGCGGGATACATGACAAAGGGGGCATGTAGTCCTTGAAATAATCCACTATGATGTATCTGGACCTTTCTCAACAACGTCCATTTCTAGACACAAATATTATGTTATATTTGTAAACGATTTCTCACAAAGTGCTGGATCCACTTCATGCAAAAGAAAGACCATAAATTCTCCAAAATTGTTGAGTTTAAAGCACTTGTGGCTGAGAGGAAGAACATAAGTATTGTGGGAGCATCACGAGTGATGTTTCATGACCAAATCCTACCTCTACACTTGTGGTCTGAATCATGCAAAAAAATAGTCTATTTACAGAACATGAGTCCTCACACGATTCCTAGCATGAGTACACCATAGGAAGCCTTATCTGGGAAGAAACCAAATGTGTCACACTTTAAGATCTTTGGATCATCATTTTACTATCGTGTTTCCAAGAAATCAAGGAAAAAGATAGAGCCAATAGCATATTTGGGCATATTTGTGGGGTACACGAATACACCTCACAACTATCAGGTGTACTTTCCATTTCTCAGGATGAAAGTGGTTAGATCAGATGCGAATTTTGATCAGGATAATGAAATGAGGTGTTCTCTTGAGAGGGAGCTTTAGTTGGAGCCTAATAAGGAGATTTTGGCTCCAAAGGAGGAACCTCAGGAAGTTGTGGAGTAGACACATGCAAAGGAGCAGAGAGTGGAGACATGCACTCAAGTAGAGACATCAAGATAAGGAAGGAAGTGAAATAGGGAAGCTAACAAATTATTAGAGGATTCTAGTGAGATTGTGGGAGCACACACATCATATCACAGGAAGAGGAGGTCACCAGATCGGTAAACTGGTCACATGGATTTGATGTGTGAGGTATTAGAGATAGAGCCATCCTCATTCGAGTATGGGTTGATTCTATGGTAGAGGAATATGATTCCACTGTTAGAAACAGTGTATGAGAAGTGGTCCCAAGGCCAGTAGATTAAACAGTGGTTGGTCCAAGATGGCTTTACAAGGTGAATCATGTAACAGATGGAAGCATAAAAGAACACAAGGAAAAGTTGGTGGGCAATGGGTTCTCTTAGGTGGAGGGAATTGACTATGCAGAGAACTTTGCTCCAGTAGCAAGGTACTCATCCGTTAGGTCAATTTTATCACTGTCAGCACAAATGTGGTAAAATATCCTCTAGAGTGTGATATGTGTGCACACTGAATCGAGCATTGTATGGACTAGAGAAGTGTACCAGGATCAATAACTATCTCACCGGTTTTGGTTTTACCAAAAGTGAAGTAGATACAAACCTTTATCACATTGTGGTAGAAGGTAAATTATTGATTATTGTTTTGTATGTGGATGACTTGATCTTTACTGGTGATGAGAAACTGATCTGATCTTGTAAGAAGGACCTCGAAAGAGAGTTCGAGATGAAGGACATGGGCTTCATGCACTACTTTCTTGGTCTGGAAGTATGGAAAGGTGAGGGGGAACTATTTATCTCTCAAGGGAGTTATGCAAATGAGATACTTTACATGTTCCCTCTGGATATGTGCAAACCCATAGAGACCCCTCTAGCAAGAACCTGGAGGAAGGAGGATGTTACTTGAGGAAACCATTTACATGAAACTTCTGGGTTCACTCATGTACTTAGTGAACACACGATCAAAGATGTGTTATGTAGGTACACAAATTATTCAAGCACCAATTAAGCCAACCAAACTGTATTGTAAGGAAGAAAGGAATGTGTTGAGATACTTTAGAGTCACTAAACCGTTTGGACTTTGGTATAGATAGAAAGAGGGAGTGAAGTTGCAAGGATTCATAGATGTAAATTGGGCAGGGAATCTGTTCGACAGGATGAGCACTTCAGGAGAAATTTTCATTGTTGAGACAGTAGTAGTTTCCTGGTACAACAGGAAGGAGATATTTATGGCACTACGCTCAGCAGAAGAATAGTACTCGGTTGCAAGCCAAGCAACATGTAAGGATATTTGAATGAGAAAAATTATTGTTAGGTTATTTGGTGAGAAGATGGATCCTACAATGATTTACTATGACAAACAGATTTTTATGAAACTCTCTAAGAATATAATATTTCATGATCGATCCAAGAATATCGACATCTCGTATCACCGTCTAGGATATTGTGTGCAGAGGTGGATTATGTTGTTGTAGTACATTCTGACAGAGGGAAAAGATGAAAATATTTTAACAAAGGATTTGTTAAGAGGAATATTTAGGTTCCATAGAAGAATGGTTGAGGTATCTGATCATCCCTTCCTTGTTGAGAGGGACTGTTGAAAATTTAGCAATAAAATCTAGTTTTGACTTTGCCTTGGTCAAATTAGATTAAAATTTCAATTTCAATTTCAACGGAATACTTGGAGGTAGTTAAATGAGGTGACATGGCTCTTGTGACTCAATTAACTCAATAAATTTTATTCGGAGATACTTGAGTTTAGTTCTACATGAGTTATTTCTAACTTGTAGCAATCTATTTCAATTAATTTGAGTTATTGTTAGGTTAACTAGTTCTAATTCTTAGAGGAACTAGTGCATGTCAAGTTGTGGGTGTGTAACTTAAACCACACTAAGTGATCAACTAGTTAACTAATTAATCAACCAAAAATAATTGTTTCATGTAGGTAATTTGAGCTATCGAGTTGAGATTGGAGTTCAAGGGTAGTCTACTATCAGTCGTAAACTAATCCAAGTTGTACAAGTGGTGCACGTAGTCAAAGGATTGACCTATGGTAATTGTGCAATTAATTGATGTGAAATTCCTAAACAATAGGGGAAATTTCTCAAGGGAACAACACAAGGAAAAAATAGCTCGGGAAGGCTTGAAATTTGCTGAGTGTTGGGCCAATATCATTCAGTAAGATAGAGAGATAGTTTCTACACTTGTAGGGTGTGCTCAGGCTTAAGAAAAAATGGCATTTCTTCTCTATTATCTAATTAATGCAATATAGATAGTAAGGGGCTTCGAGTAGTTACTTTCCCCTAGATAAATCTATGTGAATGCATGATGTTTACTTTTACATGTCAATGATTCTTGTTTTAGATGGTGAATTAACTTTCGCAGATCAATAGAGTATCTTCAAATCTTGTGATTTAGTGAATTCCATGAGTAGTTTTGAATCTACACATTAATTTATACAATCATTCGAGTGTTATGCTTGGAGTGAGTGTATGTAAAAATGCATTGACAATCTTGTGGAATTTCCAGTGAATCATTCGATCAAAATTTGGGGTAGTTTGTTAGATACCAAGTAAGAGAATGCATTGTCTATATGTTTTGATATACAATTTGTTATGAATTGTTTACAATATTTAGCTTTGTTTCACATCTAATGCCCTGTAAAAATGAAAATAAAAAATAGGTTTTTTAAATGGATATGGACTTCAGTAATGCCAAGTGACAACATGAAATTGAAGTTATTTATTTGGAATTAGATAAGTGTTTCAGAGAAGTAGTTTAAAGATGGTGCAAATAAGATATTAAGAAATAGAAATCGCAAAAACGATGTAAAATTTGAAATGGGAACTACAAACTCAAAACATGAACTCTAGCCAAAAAACCACAAAAAGACATGAAAAACAGTCCAAAAAATGAAAAGTGCGTATTATGGAAAGATGTTTTATTCTTTTTACGATTAGCTTTCAACATATTTAGAAAATGATAGTAAAACCATTTTTTTTTGTGCAAAGTAAATGAAAAAATCACACTAATGTTTTTGGTAGAATGCCATTTTTCTGTCCCAGGTATAATTTCAACATTTTTTAATAATGGTGTTAAAGATAAAATAATGGGATCCGAAACACATTAAATGTCCAAGTTTTCATCCAAGTCATTTAAAATATAATAACATGACACTAAATATCGATAAAATTCTAATTTTTTTCAACCATAACATTAAAGATAAAAAAAATTGAAAATTTTCAACCATAGAATTAAAAAACTCTAAGTTTTCCACACATTTAAACCATGACATTATGAACAAATTAAATGACTAAATTAATAAAAATATCAATGCTTGTAGATTGAATGAAATATACATTATATCTCTAAGTTATTGTTGCATTGTGGATATTCTAAACAAATAAATTCATCATAATTAAAACATAGAATCCAACAAGCATAAAAATGACTCATAACTTCATTTAACATCATATGGAAATCAAAATTTTTAGTTCAAGATGCCATGCAAACATTAGTTATATAAATTGTCTTTGACAATTACTGAAAATCACTCTGATCTTCTTGCATAGCATCAAAATTCACATCCTTAGATGAATGAATGGATGCAAATGAAGATGTTCCATATTCTTCTCTTTCATCAACTAGTGCCACTTCTGAGTCCACATGCATGCCCACCATTTTAGGATTCAAAATTATTCTAGATTTATGACTAGGTTTAACAGACTCCCATCTCAACATTGTTTCTTTTGGTAGAAACCTCTTCAAAATATCTATCATCTTGAAGTGAAGAGTTCCTCCTTTTGTTAAATTGACGTCATAAAAAAGCATATAAACATCCTCCACTTTTAAGAGGTTTGTGGAACATCGATTTATATTTGGACCCTTTCTTTTTCTCTTTCCATTAATTTTTTTATCAACTACCATCTCTAACTTGTACACACCATTGAATGGGTGTGTATTTGTGACATACCAATGTACTTCAACACCTACAACATCCTCATTTTCTGTAATTACCTTTATAAACTTGGCAACCGAGAATGGATAGTCATTGGCATGTCCATCTGCTAGCACTGTGATCATGCATCCCTCCTTAATATCCTATATTGAACCCTTGTAAAGGTCCAATGGGTTCACATTGTTCATGATATCTTTTGGAACTAATAAAATATTTTCTTTTGTCTACCTACAAAGAATTAATAATACCTTGAGATTGTTTTTGTTCAACAATGTTTCTTTCTTCATGTTCATTTGACACATTTTGTGGCCAAATAAATGGAGTTTTAAAAAATATATATTCATTTGTTGTTCTTGAAATGATATCACTCTGATTATTGAAACAAGGCTCACGCCAAATTGAATCATCAATATCAAAGTACGCATATGTATATCTGATACATTTTTTAATTTCTTCCAAGTAATCAAAATAATTTATATCTCTCTTCTACGTGTGTGCATTATGAACTTCAGCAACTAATTGTAATAAAAACATATCTGATACAATTATTTGATGATCTGGAATGAACTTCAAAAATGCAAAACCTGATCATGACACCCATTTTGCAGTAGTGGAATACTTCTTGCCCCATATTAGTGTTTTCCCATCAAATTTTTTGATACGAAATTGATGTCAGAAGCTGATGTCATTAAGTTGTTTAATGCATTTCTCCTCAACATATGATCCCAGAATAAACCTTCGCATGTCAATAGTTTCTTCCAATACATGAAAAATAGGCTTTGCCATGTATGATTTCTTAATACATTTAATTAATGATGGTAATCTGCCGACATGCTTCCTCCTCAATGTGACTGAAAAATGATGAAACATATGACTAATATGGTCATGAGTGTTCCCAACAAGAAGGAAACCAACCTTTACCTTCTGAAACATTCTCAATTCAGCAAGTATGTTTAGATATCTAAAAGCAATCTGATTTTTGTTTTCACGACAAGCGTTGTCTAATATTTTCAACGAATTCCATTCAAATTTTATGCGGATTCTAATATTCTGCGGTGGTTTTTGTGGTGGTGAGAAGGGTACGTAAGTACATGTGTAAAAGTAAGAGGCATTATAAACACTTGTGGTTTTATATATCTCTCCGTCCATACAAAGTTTCTGCAGTTTGAGGAAGATCACAGTCCAACTATATTAAGGAAAGATCGCAGCCCAAATATGCTGAGGATTTGAAGTTTACGAGTTCAATATAGATATCGAAGAGACCATGGATGTGTTCTGCTACACCACACCAACCCAAATTGCATCTTCCTGCAGGTTCTTCTCATGCGCACTCGCAGGTTTAATAATTCTGATCCACACTCACTGTTTAGGTGAGATCTGGTTAGTCACTGGCATTTGAAAATTTTGAGTGAATAAGTTTGTTTGCACATTTTGGGTTCTAGATCTAATCTTCTGCGGCTAGATCTAGATCTAGCGGCTAGGTTCTAGATCTAATCTTTTGTGGCTAGATCTAGATCTAATCTTATCTTCTAGGTTATTTATCTATGGCTAGGTTCTATGGGCAAGTAAAATATGGCTCCTAGCTTCGTGAAAATAGCTATTGGCTCATCTTCCTCTGGAGAGCAAGACCTTGCCCATATTGTCAGTGAAGCCCAAGCTCCCACTCTCCAGGTGTTTCAAGCCTCACTTGATGAGGCTTTGAAGATTTCCGAAAGTGCCCTAATCTACCGTTTCAATGGTTTTTGGCCACAGCTGATAGCTCTCCACAATTGGATCTCGGAGGTATGGAAGAATTCCATTTCTGATGAAATTAATATCTACCCCCATGCTAGGGGTTTCTTTATAGTATATTTTGAAAATCCTGAAAGCAAGCAATCTATTCTAGATTCCAGCCCTTGGTTTTGGGAAAAATCAGGCGTATTCATCAAGCCATGGAACCCATCATTCGATCCCTCTAAAAAAGTCATAATCTCAACACCAGTTTGGGTGAGATTGCCAAGCCTATCCTTGCATCTCTAGAATCTTTCCTTGCTAAAAGCCATTGGAAATGCAATTGGGAAATTTTACTGCAGGTGCCCAGAAATAGAGGAATATGCCATAACCACTTATGCATGCATCTGCTTGGAAATGGATGTCAACACCAGATTCCCAGCTGAAATAAACCTAACAAGTAAAGACTATGTTTGGAACCAGAAACTCGATTATGAAAGTGTCCTCTTCAAATGTCGATCCTACTTTAGACAGGCCATCTAGCCAGAAATTGCCCAAAATCCTCCCAGAAAAATTTTGCTAGAAAAAACCACCACAGATCTACATGGGGGGAAGGAGCACAAAAAGAACACTACAGTATCATCAAAGAATAATACTCTAGAGAAAACCCTGAATCAAAAGAAATCGGGCAAGAAAGAAACAACTCTGAAGACAAGCAGGGAGAAAGCCCTGCCCAACAAATCAACAGTTATGAGGATTCAAATACTGCATAAAATAAATCTTCATTTAACAGCAAAGTTGATCTCCTAGACCAAACTTATTCTCCGACTATCTTCAAAAGGGTAAACACAATAGATCGTGAAGCTAAGATAACAACGTCCCAAGAACCAGAAGAGATGAAGGAGATGCAAGATAAAGGAAGTTGGAAGACCGTAGATAAAAAAAGAAAGCTACAACACCAATATTGCCAAGAAAGACAAGGAGCCAGATAATTAAAGACTAAGAAAATTATAAGTCTGATAGACCAATTTGATCTCAGTCGGCGTTAACAACCACCACCACCACCACCATCACCATCATTAGATACAAAACTTTAGGAAGATTACCAGCCCAATGAGAAATCACATCATGAATTATGGTCATTTTCATGTTTTCATCATTATGAATATTTGGAGATGTGAAGTAAACCGTTGAAAACATTTTCCCATTAAAGACCACACAATCGACCAAGTGAAACTGAATAAAAGTTTCCTTCTATAAATTTTATGGTGTGTGAACGAGATGTGGTAGAAGTGTTTTCTTCTAGTCCATACTATCAATTATCAAACTTAAATATTTATTTTGATTATCTTAACACTTCTTTTCATGATTTTACAACTTTTTCCTTTCACTTGTTTGTTGTTTGTGATGCTCTTGAAGTGCTTTGACAAAGGAATCTACACATAACATAAAACAAAGCCATTAATAAATATGTTGTCATATTTTACGACTATACAATTTAAAAAAATAATGTTATCAATGCTTTCCTATTTATTCCCCATGAAATTTATCCTTTCTTTATTTAAGATAAGCACATGTACTACAAAAACCCATCCTTGTCTTCTTAGGAATACAGACATTGTTGAATTATTTCTTCCATATCTTCACAAAGTATTGGTATGTAATAAATCAACCATTTCCTTCAAAACCTTCTACATATTCTTTATATAATTTGTAGATTTCTTGCCTTGAGAAATTATCTAGAATATGTATTCTATATCTATTTGGCATACACTCTCCATGCTTTGAAAATAATTCTTTCCTCCATGACGTTGCAGTATTTGATAATGGACGAAACTGTCGTTTATGACATACTTCTGAATAAAATGTGGGATCCTTTTCCAAATATTCTTAGATTCTTCACAGACAAAAATTAGCAATGGAATGAAACATTCTGAAAGCCTTTCTACAGATAACTAAAGAACGAATATGATAATCATAACCTAGAAATGTAGATTGCATGCACCCCACTAAATATGAATTTTGCATGCTTTTATTCATTGACAAATATCTCTTCCTTTTCTCCAATGCAAACTTGAAATATATATGTTTCAAGAAATCCTGTTGAAAACATTCACTTGAAGTGAGAGCAATGATAAAAATTCTTCTCGTGATATATTCTTCTCTACCCCTTGTATAAAACATCTTGTATTGATATGAAAATGTCTACTTCTACTCCTCGATACAATTTTTGTTGAAACATCTCCATCATTGAATCATCATCATCTGTATAAGCATTTACATCATCATTAGGAGGAGTATTATCTTCACTATGATCATTTGTGATTCTAAAATAATGACTTGGAGGATATTCTTCATCTTGCCCTTCATCAGTGCTACCATGATTGTCCTTCTAATTAGGACTAAATGGAAAGTTTGACTCTCTATTTATTGGACATTCTTCATCACGTGCATTGTCAATGCTTCTCTCACAGTCCTTAAGATTAGGACTACGTGAAAAATGTGACTCTTTATTTACTATAAATTCTTCATCCTACCCTTCGTCACTATTGTTCTCATAGTCATTAGGTTAGGACTAAGTGGAAATGTTATTCTCTATTTACTGGAAATTCTTCATCGTATCCTTCATCATTACTGCTCTCATAGTCCTTAGGAGTAGGGCTAAGTGGAAAATGTAACTCTCTATTTACTGTAAAGTCATCATCCTTTCCTTCGTCACTACTGTTCTCATAGTCCTTATGATTAAGACTAAGTGGAAAATGTGAGTCTTGATTTATTTGAAATTCCTCATCATGGCCTTCATCACTATTGCTCTCATAGTCCTTAGGATTAGGACTAAGTGGAAAATGTGATTCTCAACTTATTGGGAATTCTTCATCCTGACCTTCATCACTACTACTCTCATAGTCCATAGGACTAAGACTAAGTGGAAACTATGACTCTTGGTTTCCTAGAAATTATTCATACCCTCTTTCATCACCGATACTCTCATAGTCCATAGGATTAGGACTAACTGAAAACTGTGATTCTCTATTTATTTAAAATTGTTCATCCTTCCCTTCATCACTGCTACTCTCATAGTCCATAGGATTAGGACTAAGTGGAAACCGTGACTCTCTATTTATTTGGAATTCTTCATCCTACCATTCATCAGTGCTTCTCTCATAGTCCTTAGGATTCAGACTAAGTGGAATATTTAACTCTCTATTCATAGTGAAATAATTTTCATTATATTCATCAATATGAATAGAGATGTTATGTGACGAAGATGTTGATGCTTCACAAGGCGAAAGTTCGCTATGAGAAGAATCTATGGATTTCCAATAGAAGAGGTTGAATGATACAAGAAAAATCTCTCCTAATGATAACATATACCTTAAATAATGAAAATTCCCCCCCAAAAATTTTCACCGAAAATATTCACTCCAAAAATTTTGTTTGATGTATTTCCCTCCAAAATTTTCTTCTGCAATTTATTGAAAATTTTCTACTAAAGTTTTCTCTTCAAATTAATATTTTAAACTAAATATTTTACCTAAATTAATATTTTACTTAAACTATATATCATTTAGTAAACAATTGATTTTTTTTTAATTATTTCTTCTATCCCACATTTCACATAAATCACTATGTTGCCATAACACGATTTATTTATTAACTTTTTATATATAAAAAAATTAATACCACATTCAAGAAGTGATAAAGCAATTCCTTAATTTACACTATATAATAAATTTCATTATAATTATTCCTCACATCACATCAAGACTTCTCGAGGTTTGTTAAGATACCTAGAGTGATTTTGTGGAGCAACTACATTTTCATTGAAAATACATTCAATGGGAGATTATCAGATTTGAAAGGTTAGTTTACATTTTATTGAGTCCAGGTATTAAACTTACATAATATTAATAGTAGTTATGTGTCAGTTCGGTTATTACATTAACACAATATACTTGAAAAAAAATGCATTCAGTAAAAAAACTTAACATTTAATTAATGAAATTTAGATTCCTTTTAAAAATTAGAATTCACATGAACTAGGATTACCTGATAGCCCCCAGAAAGTAGGGGGGAACTATGTCACCAGTGGCCATGGTGGGCTCGGGCATGGGCACACCCATCTAACCCATTGTCCTACCGAGAGCCGATAATGGGAATAGGCCCGAGACAGGCCATAGGGCTGATTACAGGAATCAACCTTAGACATAACAGGGGGCTGATTTTGGGAATTGACCATTTGGCCTGTCAGTGCTCGATTCCCAGAATTGGCCCCCATACTTGTCTAGGGTTGATTATGGGAATTGGCCCCAGGAAGGTTAGGGGGCCAATTCTCAAAATCAACCCGTTGGCCTGTTAGGCGTTGATTCGAGGATTAAGCCCCTTATGGGCCAGGAATCCGCCCCTAACATGCTAGGTGGCCAATCTTGGGAATCGGCCCCTTGGCCTACCCAAGGATGATTCTACGAATCGATCCCCTATATTACCTAGCGATCATTCCTAGAAATAGCCCCAAAGAGACTAGGGGTTGATTCTAGGAATTGGCCTCTTACAAGCGAGGGGGTCGATTCCTAGAATCACCCCTAGCAAGCTAAGGGGAATTTTTCTTGCAATAAGCACACCCATGGATGGGCATGCACTCTAATGGGCATAATCTCCTCTACTTGTGGGAGGGATCTCCTTACCGTGGGTGGGATGGGCATGCAGACACATCGACACAATTTCTTGTGCCTCTGGGTGGGAATGCTCGCCAGTGACACAATGGTGTACAACTGCACTCCAACTCTACCATAGGCAGCATGTGTATGGTTAGGTGTGCCTGTCCATAGGCACAAATAGGTAGGCATGCCTACGATTGGGTGTGCCCATCCCCAAGCATAGTTTCTTGTGCCTATGTGTAGCTGCGCTCGACCGTGGGCATGCCCACTTGTGGCACAATGGCTGCGCAACCTGTATGCTTGTTGTGTTGCGAGTGGCCATGCCTATGGCTAGGCATTCCTGCCTATGGTACAATGACACCCTAGTTTGCAGGGGGTGATTTTGAGAATCAGCCCCTAGCTTGCCATGGTACTAGGGACAAATGTAAATATATATATTTTTATTTTTTTTAAGGAATGGTTTTTTTTCATGCCATGTATGAACCTAACATACAACTTTTTATGGGGGTCAATCTATGTGTTTCTGGTCTTTTTCTATTTTTAAATTTGTTTTTTGTTTGTTTGTTTACTTAAACTATTAGTTTTTTAAAAATATATCTCTCTCTCTCTCTCTCTCTCTCTCTCTCTCTCTCTCTCTTCTTTCTCTCTCTCTTCTATCTATCTATCTATATATATATATATTATATATTATATATATATATATATATATATATATATATATATATATATATATATATATATATAATATATATTATATATATATATATATATAGAGAGAAAATCGCATCAAGGAAGATTTTTGTGAAATTTTCTAGACCAAGACAACTAAAGTTGGAGGTGATCCTCAAAAAATATTGTTGAATGAACCTGACTTGAGCTAATAGTTACAAATATAGGAGGTTCCTCTAAGGATAGGAAGTTGGTTTCTTACTAGAAGAAATCATAATAAGTGAAGCATACAAAACTTTGTATGGTTTGTGAAAGATAGAGAAGGTGAACAACATCATATTTATGTCTATATGTTGATATCCCTAATGATAGTGGAAGTTATGAGGTGTTGGGGAAAAGTACTAAACATATGTTGATACAAGATACTAAAGTTTTTTATGTAGTTACAAATGCGCCCAAGACACATGACAAGATTAGATATCATTTTGCATTGTAAATGTATGACATAATAGATGATTCTACAAGATGTGTAAACAAATCATAAACTTGATTGCACAAGATATCATAAGTATTGTAGATTATATTTATGTGTTTTTCATTATAGGTTTTATTGACATATGATATTTTGTTTTACATAATTTTATTGAAAATCCTTCAATAATGTTGGGAGGAATATATTTTATAAAGAAATATATTATGAATGTTGTCAGCAGTTTCTACTTAGGGTCAGAAGAAAATATGGAAAACAAGCAAAATAAGTACTTCATGATGCTATAAGACTACATCCAAGGGATCAACAAAGAATTCCTATAGTGGATAAATCTACCAAAGCAAGACATGTTACTTTTGAAGACGAGGAAGTTAAAATTGAGGTTGAAACTAAAGAATATGTTACTCTTAGTGAGGATGAGATTGGAATTCATGTTAGAAAGGAGAAGAGCAAAAAAAGACCAAAAGAAATAATGCCCAAGAATGTCTCTTTTCTAGTTGATGATGAGGATGTTATTTATGTAGAAGAAAATTTGATAACCGAGAGGATGAAGGAATTAAAAGTTGATGATTCTCAAAAAGTCTTGGCCGACAACGAATATCCTAGTGAAAAATCAAAAGGAAGCAGGGAAATTGTTACACAAGGTACTAATCTAGAGGATGTCATTATTAAAATAAAACAAAATACCATTTTACATTACTTGAAAAAGTGGAACTTAATTAAGCGTGGTCATACATTTTAGCTTAATGTCAGCCAAATATATAAGCCAAGTGAAGGGCAATTTAAATATCAAATTAGAAAGCCACACCACCTGCATGTTCACAATTTGAAGACACTGACGAGGTACAATCCATATGATCATGTGATTGATTATGTGCTTCTTGTTGATCCAATTCAAGTTCCCGAAAATAAGAAATTGATAAGTCAAAATGTTTTGAATACAAATATTATGTTCTTGTGGGGACCCATTCTGTAGAAGTTGAAAGGAGTTTGATGGAGGAATATACCAATAACCCATGTTTTGAAACAATGAGATGTATCATTTATGTTGGTTTATTAGATACAAAATAAAACTTATTGGCATGGGATCATAATACAGATAATGAGTATATGATTTCTATGAATTTCATCCAAAGTGTTATATTTATTCATAATGAAATTGAAGAAAAATGTGGTGGGGATAAGACAAATGTTAGTTTAGAACTTAAAAAGGAATGATGTATGGATATAGGCTATCAAATTGAGGAAAAAATCAATTCAAAAGGTGAAAAAATAAATTATGATCGATTGAGAGGTCAAGATAACATGTTCCAGTTGGAATTTAGAACTGGAGAAATATGGGAATTGAATAATGATATTTTTATCACGTGAGAGAACATTGACATTAAAAAACAGAAGGTCAAAAATTCTAAATCATTGACATGCAGTAGTAGAAAATTAGGTCCTGAAATGAAGCTCCTTCCAGAATATATATGACTATCACACCTTAGAGAGAATTGCAAGGAGTTAAGGATGAATTTTTTTTCAAAACAATATTATCTGGTGTGAAGTTAAGGGAATTATCATTCAATGAAATGTGTGAGGAATTTCAAATGTAAGTTTGTTGAATTATTTTTACTTATTTCTAGATTATAATTTTCTTTTAAATATAATATATTGTTGTTGTTAGTATTTTTTATACATACCATTATATTAATTTGTTTTACTTTATTTATTCAGTGTTATGAAACAAGCTCAAAAAAAAGATAGAAAAGATAGATCAATGCCTTAGAATTCAACCTCTTCAAGGGGGCAACCTCCTTTACGTTACATAATGAAAAATTCTTGAATGATTCAAATGAAAAAACCTCCTTTCTATATATAAGAGTCTAAGGATTCAAAATATAACCCAGACGACCTAACAATAATAATATAATGCCACAAAAATAACAATAGGGGGATTCTATGGGGCATAGTAATAACAATATGGGGAGAATAGGGGCAAACCAATATTAATAAGGGATACAACTACAATAGTAATGGGGTAATCACTAGTATTATAGGGACCCAATATACCCCTCTCGTTAAAAAAATTGTTGTCCTCAATGCTTGAGTAGTTCTGGATGCTTCTGTATAAAATTCTCATCCTCCCATGTGGATTCTTCAGTGGATAATTTCTTCCACTTGATAAGATAATCCAATACTGATCAATTTCCTAGTTGTCGAGTTCTTGTTTATGGGATTTCTTTCGGTTCCAATATAATTTTTCCTTCCTTGTCAAGTTCCGACAATATTGTTTGAACTGGGAGCTTCTCACCTATAACCTTATTTAAACATGAAACATGGAAAACTGGGTGCAATCGAGAAGCTACAGGAAGATCTAATTTGTATGCCATAGTACAAATCTTTTGAAACACCTTGTATGGACCATAATACTTTGATGATAATTTATTATCCTTCTTAGCTTGCTTGAGGGACCTTTGCTTATATGGTTGTAGCCATAGGAATACCAAATCACCTACATCAAAACTTCTTTCACTGTGATGTTGATCTGCCTGCTGTTTCATTCTATGTTGTGCCAACACGAGGTTATCCTTTAAGAGTTGGAGGACGTGTTGTTGATGTTTGATGTGATGTTTCACTGCTTCAACCTTAGAATTTTCTCTTAAATATGATGTGATGGATGGTGGTTGATATCCATAAAGTGCCATGAATGGGGTCATTTTTGTTGTTGTACAGAAGGAAGTGTTATACGACAATTCAGCCAGAGGCAACATTTGACCCATTGTGTCTATTTATCATATACAAAGCAACAAAGATATCCTTCCAAACATTTGTTTACTATCTCAGTTTGCCCATCAAATTGAAGATGATAAGATGATCTATGAGCTAACTGAGTACCAAGACAAGAAAACAATTATGTCCAAAAATTTCCAGTGAAAATGGGATCTCTGTCACTTTCAATAATCTTTGGGTTTCCATGTAGCTTTTGAATTGTTTCCATAAATGCAGTTGAAACTGTACTGGCTTTAAATGGACGTGATAATGCACAAAAGTGTGAATATTTGGTATGTCCGTCAACTACCACCATGATGACACTCTTTCCCTCTGACTTGGGTAAACCTGTGATAAAATCCATTGAAGCATCCTCCCAATGTTGGCTTGGAATGGATAAAGGTTGTAATAGACACGGTGGCTTAATTGTCTCAAATTTATTTTGTTGGCAAACCAAACATTCCACCACAAACTTTTGAATATCCAATTTAAGGCCATCCCAAAAAAATTTGTTCTTAACCCTGTGGTAAGTTTTTAAAAATCTTGAGTGCCCTCCTAAGGGATAAGTGTGCAATTCCATAAGAATATTTTGTTTTAGTTGGGAATTCTTACAGAGGTATGAGCGATCCTTGTACCATAACGGATCATTTTTCTAGCTAAATGTATCAAACGTACTGGAATCTTGTTGTAAATTTCAAATAAGTGCCCACACTTCTTTGTCATTCTTCCATTCCTCCCTTGCTTTGTTTATCCAATCTGGTTGAATAATAGAAATTGCACACAACAACGCTTCCACATCCTCATCCTTTCTTGAGAGTGCATCTACCATGACATTTTGCTTCCCTTTTTTATATATGATTACAAATTCATAACGCAACATCTTTGTGACCCACTTTTGTTGCTCTTCAGAGGATAATCTTTTTTCTAAGAAGTATTTAATGTTATCATCATCCGTTCTTAGCTTGAAATGTCTTCCCATTATGTAGGGTCACCATTTCTTAAGTGCATGGAGTATTTCCAACATTTCCTTCTCATAAATATCTTTGTGTAAAAATTTTCCCTTGATTGGATGACTTTTAAAAGCAATGGGTCTTTCATCTTGCATTAAAACAACACCAATTCCATTTCCTGAAGCATCACATTCCACAATAAAGGTTTTTGTGAAGTCCAATGTAACTAAGAGTGGTGCTTGGCACATTGCCTCTTTAAGATGTTTGAAGGCCTTTGTTGCTTTTGGAGTCCATGAAAATGCATCTTTCTTCAATAATGTTGTTAGAGGTGCTACTATTCTCGCATAATTCTTAAGAAACTTGTGATAATACAATGTCAACCCGAGAAATCCTCACAGATTCTTTATGGATGTGGGGATTTTCCATTCCTTAATGGCTTTAATTTTGCTAGGTTATACCTTAACTCCTTCATGAGATACAATATGACCCAGATATTCCACCTCTTGTACTCCAAAGAAACATTTTGATCTTTCTTGCATATAATTGTTTCTCCTCCAATAGTTGTAGCACCATGTGAACATGTTCAACATGATCCTTCCAAGACTTGATGTAGATTAGTATATCATCAAAAAATACTAACACAAATTTTCTAAGAAATGGTTTCAAAATGGAATTCATCAAACCTTGAAATGTTGAAGGTGCATTGGTAAAGCCAAAAGGCATGACCAAAAATTCATAATGACCCTCATGAGTTCTAAATGTTGTTTTCAGAATGTCTTCAGTATTCATTCTGATTTGATAATATCCTAAATGAAGATCCAACTTGGTGAAATAAATTGATCCATGCAATTCATCCAGTAATTCATCAATGACAGGAATGGGAAACTTATCTTTAATAGTGAGCTTATTGAGCTCCTTATAATCCAGACACATGCACCATGATCCATCCTTCATGTGCACCAATACTACTGGAGCAGAGAATGAACTTTGACTCAATTGAATTGTACCAGCCTCTAGCATTTCTACAACCATACGTTCAATTTCACACTTTTTGGCATGGGATATCTGTATAGCTTGATGTTTGGAGGAACACTTCCAGGAATCAGATGTATAGCATGATGATGATCATGAATAGGTGGGGGACCTTTGGGAGTCTCAAATACCTTAGAATGATTGTCCAAGACTTTTTGGAGATCTAGAGAAATAGATGATTCCAACGTGGAAACATCTAGCGAACATAATTGTGCAATTACACCTCTTTGTTCCCTTTTTAGAAGCTTTGTTATACCGTTAGAGATGATCATCTTTCCCGGTTTCCCTGCAATACCCCTTAATTCAACTTCCTTTCCTTCCACAGAAAAGTTCATGAAAAGTTCTTGAAAATTAAAAGCTATTGTACCCAACGATTGTAGCCATTGGACTCCTAGTACAACATCAGCACCTCCATTGGAATGGAAAGCATTGGGCTAGTCAATACATATTCTCCATGGATAGCTTGATATTATGGCACTTTCCAGAGCAATTTATTGTTCCTCCATTTGCAACCATCACTTGACACTCTGGTGCTGGATATAAGAAGCAATTCAATTCTTTTGCTACCTTACAATGAATAAAATTGTGAGTCCTTCCTGAATCAATCAACACTAGTACCTTTTTCTTCTTGATTTGTCCTTCTATCTTGATGGTTTGAGGAGTGGTAATTCCCGCCAATGCATTACAAGATATGGTCGGATTAATTTGTTCTTCATCTAGGCTTTTTTCCTGGAGTATATCCTCTTCTTTTGACCTTTCTTGATCCTTTTCTTCTTCCTCTTCACAATCTATGTAGAATAATTTCTTCTCAGCACACTTATGACCTTTAGTGTATTTTCTATCATAGCTGTAACAAAGCCCTTTTTCTCTTTTGTCTTCCAATTATTGTCGTGTCAACCTTATAGGTTGTGGAAGACTAGGGGCAACAACACTTCCATCTTTATAGTTGTGAGTCTTGGTTGCCATAATTTTGCTTTCCATTTTTCTTGCTAAGCGGAATGCCTTCTCTAATGAATCAGGTTCCCAAAGGCAAACATTATGTTGGATATTATCCTTTAAATTCCCTATGAAAAAATCAATCCTATGTTCCTTTGGAATATTTTTTACCCTTATGTTCAATTTTGGAACTCCTCAATGTGCTCCATTATTGAACCCTCTTGTTTGAGACTTATCGATTGGCTAAAACAAGTGTTTCCTTTTGTATCCTCATAATGTGTTGTTAATTCTTCTGTAAAAATTGCTCAAGCGATAATTTGTTTACGAGAGAAAAGCCATTGATACCGTACAAACTGATTTGGTTCCAAATATAAAGTTGCAATATGTACCTTATGTGTGTTTTGCACATTACTGAGATTGAAAAATTGCTCCATCTACAATATCCATGTTGCGAGATCCTTGCCATCAAACTTCCTCATATCAATTTTTGGAATATGGTGGGTCTTCAATCGTACATTATAGTGTATGAAATCATGATTAACATTTCTTTTGTTCGCATCATGAGTTTCCTTTACTACCTTTTCACCATTAGTAAGTATTTCTTGTAGAAAATTTATCAAATCTGTCTTCAAATCTACCATGTCTGTCTTCAAATCTGTCTTCAATTCTGCCATGTTTCTCTTCAAACCTGTCTTCAAATCTATCATCAAGTCATCCATCTTAACTTCCACACCCTTTATCTTAGATTCTATGCCATTTATCTTAGCTTCTGTTAGCTTTTGTGAGAGTGACATTTGTTGCACTTGTTCTTGTAATTTTGATATATCATGTAGCATTTCTTCCTCTTATTCATGAGTCATGTTAGAGCTATCAGGCTGCTTACTAGGTGTTTGCATTTTCTTTCCTTGGGGCATCAGTTACTGATAATAATGCTCTACAATGCCCTTTGAATTCCTTCAAAATAAATTTTCAAACCAAGCTTAAGCAAAAATTAAAAAAAAATATACACATCTTTTTTCACTTTGTAGGAGCTTGATATTTCCTTTGATGTATTTATGTACTTTTGGATCATCCAGTTCTAAAATTGAGACTTGTAGTAGCCCTCTATGTCCTCTTTCTAATTCCACCAGTAAAATCCAAATTAGAGTTTCCAAGGAAGAGTTATGCGAAATATTCCACAGTAAACTGATTATAGACTAGTTCAGTAGAGCGAACTTGTATGACATGCCACGAGTCACTGTTTTGATCTTAGGATCTAAACAATATATAAAAGAAACTTTATTTTGTCCTATTTTTGCACCTTATTACGAAATTTTAATCCGATTCTCGGAGAGAAGGTTATGATGATTTTCCCCAGGTCAACTGTTTGGAATGTAATTCAGGAGTCTGCAAAAGTACCAACTTCCTCAGATCATATCTCGACAAATATAGTGCAAAAAGATCTGAAATTTGGACCTGAGGTTTAGCACGATTTCTTCTCAAATGGGTTTTTTTTTTTAGCTTCTGAAACATCTAAGAAAAAAATTATAGGGAACATTCCATGATGACTTCTTTGGAGTAGCGAAGCCCTAGAATCCAAAGCTCTAATACCAAATGTTATGAAACCAACTCAGAAAAAAGATAGAAAGGATAGATCAACGTCTTAGAATTTAGCCTTTTCGAGGGGAAAACTCTTTTACATTACATAAATGAACAATTCTTGAATGATTCAAATGACAAAACCTCCTTTCTATATATAGGAGTCTAAGGAGTCACAATATAACACAGCCGACCTTACAATAATAATATAAAGCCACAAAAATAACAATAGAGGGCTTCTATGGGGCACAATAATAACAATATGGGGACAATAGGGGCACACCAATATTAATAATGGATACAACTACAATAGTAACGGGGTAATCATTGTTAGGCGAAATATATGTCATAATAATAGCATTGTTGTATACTTGCCCAACTATTTACTTGTCAATCTGGGGTACATACGCTGACAAAACACGTGCACAATATATACAGGACTGAAGTAGAACTAATCTAGTCTAATCTACATTGCTGAAATCAACTAAATCTAGGAATGGAGATTTGCATGAAGGAAAATCATTACAACATGTGAAGCGTTAACAACAAATGACATATATGAGCTCACATCCAGAAATCAATATTACAATAATCAAATGACAAACATGAAAGCATAACAATGAAAGAATCTAAGACTAATCAATTTTCTTACAATTTCCAATTGTCCTCCCTTCCCTATGGAGAGGGAGAAATTACCTTTATACATGAGAGTATTTGAAGATAAGATAAGAATGCATTAATTACATACCCACTATTCTCTCAACTACTCTTAAACACTTTCCCATTATTACAAAATATAGTTCCTTCAAATCCTCCACACATCTTTCACATATCTTAAATAAGATATGCCAACCAAATATTCCATGGTCTTCTCCTTAAGAATAGGTTTGAATAACTATCTCCTTGAAATGGTGGAGGAGATATTCGAGAAGTCTCTTTGAATTAATCATTCTCATATTCCTACATATTACAAAGCTCACCAATATTTGAGATATATATGAAAATATGTATATTTTCAAATATTAATCATCAATTCACTCTTATTACTAAAATGAATAGATTGGAAAATAATAATATGAAACCAAAATGAATTAATGAAAATGATATGATGAAGGGTTTAATAGGACAATGGAATGTAAGGAATAGTGAAGGGAAAGGTGGATGAAAAAGTGACATTTATGAGTCCTAACATCCCACCCAACTGAAGTTGTTGCATGTCCTCATGCAAACATGTGTGGATCGTGTGAGGAATTTTTGGCATCTGAACTTTGGCTTTGATTGATGATGTCTTTCTAATAATGAATGTTTCCAGGATATGTGAAAGATGTGAGTAACAACTGGCACTTTCCTATGGTTGGTTCTTATGTAACAACCATGAATATAAGAATGTTGGTTCTTGTGTTAACAACATTCATTTCATTATTTTTCTTGCCGGAATAATAATGTACCCACAAACTTCATTGGAAATCATAAGCTATCAATGTGCATGGGAAAACATTACTGAGTGTAAGAAATTCATTTCTCTATCTTTTATGAATCATGCCAATATGTATATCAATGCATACAAAGCAAAGTGCAAGAGGGGATCGTTGGAAAAGAAATTTTGGTGAATGGTGAATGGGATGAAAATGAAATGATGATGGTGGGAAATGGAATGATGGTAGTAAATATGTGGTGACTATGAATATAGTTCCCCCTTCCCCCCCCAACTAAAGTTGTTGCATGTCCTCATGCAACATAGTGTAGGTCATGGAAGGGAAAAGGAAATGGAGTATGGCGAGGAAATTTTCCAAAATATTCAGGTCAATATATAAGGAATTGCATGATTAAATCTTAGAAAATAACATACCTCCCCTCACCCAAAAAGTAGATGAACTATGCAATAGTAATGGAGTTGTTGGCACTGCTGGATCAAGAAAACGTGACTGGTGCGCTAGCTGCAACTACACTGCTGTAACTACAACTAATGCAACTATTATAACTGCAACTATTGGAACTGTTATAACTGCAACTGCTAGGATTACTATAATAGTAACTGTTGTAACTGTTGTAATAGCAAATGCTGGGACTACTATAATAGCAACTATTGTAACTGCTGTAATAGTAACTGCTATAATTGCTGTAATAGCAACTGCTAGGATTGTTGTAATAACAACTGTTGTAACTACAACTGCTGGGATAGCTGTAATAGCAACTACTGTAACTACTATAATAGCAACTGTTGTAACTGCTGTAACTGCAACTGCTAGGAATGCTGTAATAGAAACTACTGTTACTGCTGTAACTACAACTACTGGAACCGATGTATCCAAGAATGTGAAGTGGAGGGATCTAAACTGCTGTTAATGAATCAGGGAAAAGAGGGAGTATGAAAGTTGACTCGAGCACTCTCATATATAAAGTCATACTGTTGTAACTGCAACTGCTAGAACTGCTGAGGGAGTGAGGAAAAGTGCATAGTCTTCACTTGCTACAAACCCGATGGTACAATCCTAATCATGTGAATGAATGTGTCGATGTCGAGCATGAATATAAATCATTGGATTATCGACCATTGATGAATGTCATTTACCAGTGGGAGGAAACTCACCATTGATGTCAATGAGTGCCAAGGTACTTAAGTACATCTTGCAAAGTGCGAATGGATGTGCTGAGGTTGAGAAACTTGCAAGATCTGAGGATCAATGGACATTGATGTATTCCCATGATCGTCAGCGAGAGAACTTTCCATTAAGGCATGCAAGCCTCTAGGTACTCAAAATGGACTCGAGTCTATATCCCAGATAAGGTGTTGAGGTCGATGGGGCAATACTGGTTGAAAGGTGGGCCTTAAGGAATCCCACATCAATCAACGTGAGTTATTATAAAAAGAGTCAGTAGGACTATAAGAAAGATCTTAGTAGCAACATAGTTTATGGAAAGGGAATTGATGCAATGGAATCATGGAAAAGGAGTTTGTTTTATTCAAAAGGAAAACTGGAAAGGCAAAGATGAACTGAAAAAGGTAAAGGAAATGATGTATGCTGCTCAAGAAAATAGCCATATGTGAAGTCATGATGGATTAGGTAATGGAAGATGGGCTTCAACACAAGGATGATCAATATGCTTGGAAGGAGAAATGTGGGTAACAAATCATGACGCAAAATTTTTTTATTTTGTATAGTGGAAAGTGTCATGACATGTGTGAGAATCAACTCCTTCAAGTTGTCAACAAGTCATGTTTTATTAATTTTTTTGCTGAAAACTTTATGATTTAGAAGATCTCTTCAGCATAATAATTGATCGTCTGTGCACCTGAAAAAGCTTAGTACAAATCCTACATGAAAACTTGTGAGAAAATAGAAAAAAACATAACATGTCTAGAGAATAAGTACGAATATGGCAAGAAAATAAAATGGGTTTGTAGCTATTGCCATTGTGCACTTGTGTTTCATCATCTTGCAACTTGAGGAGATTTGAGAGAAACAAATCATCATAAGGTGTAAAAACATGTTGGAGATTGTGTTTAGGAAATGTCCATTTACAATGCTTTGAACATTATTTATTATCTAGCTATGAGCTCTCCATGCTACAAGGGAAATTCCAAATTCAAATATACTAGGACAAAAATACAGTTGTATTCATGCCATAGCAAGAAACCCCTAAGATTGAGTTACTCCTAGCAATAGAAAGAAACAATGAGTTTGGTCTACGGGATATTCTCCATGCTCTTACATAAAACATATTGCATCACTGCTAAGAGTTTCAAAGAGTGGAGTGGCACAACACGGTCATCATGAGTTTCAAATTAGGGTAGTGAAACAGCGTACTTGGGCCATGTTTAAATTGATGATTATAATGATTTATAAGTGAATCATTATGGCCTTTTTCATATTATACGTGTTTCTTGCTGCTTACTTAATAAAATCAATGTCTTCTTGAATCTCTTTTCGATTCTAAGCAGAGACTCCATTTAAGGTCGAATAAGAGAGGCAATAGAGGCAGCCCATTAAACCATCAACTACGCTATTTGTGGTGAGTGTAGTCCTATGCCCGTGTGTGGGGGCATAGGATTCTAATTAATGTTCCTCGATCCATGTAGAACCAACGTCAATGTTGAAATGAAAGAACATAAATGAATATCAATCTTGATCATCAGCTATTTTACCATTTCTTGGGAACCCATCAATCTGAAGATATTCTCTGTTGGAAAGACTTAGAAAATCCCAAGTGGACAGTTGATTCTGAAATAACTGAGGACAAAAAGTATGTTTTTGTTTTGTTTTGTTTTTTTTTTTTTTTTTTTTTTTTTTTTTTTTTTTTTTTTTATCAAAAAGCCGTGACCCCGTGTACAGTACATGAGAACTGTTAAAAAAATAAAAAATTAAGGATCCCATCCATCTCAGAAGACTTGTAGTTCACACTTCCCACCAAGGTCTAGCCCTCTTCTGGATTAGATCTTGCACATTATGAATTCCATTTTTGCTGCCAAGATTGCTCTCCACTTCATCCTCTTGAGTCAAATGATTAGTGTGGCCTTTGTACATAAACAATCCCTGTTTCTGGTTTCGTGCTATCCACCAAGGTTGAATTTAAGAAGGGCTAACTTTGTTGATAGGATCAGCATCAATAGGTCTAAGTGAATTAACAATACTACTATTGAGAACAGTAGGGCGAATGTTATTTCTAAACTGATTACCATTATCATCTTCTACAGGTGCAGGCATATTCAAATCTAGCATCTCTTCTTTTACAGTAGGCGTCAGCTCTGCGTGCTGCTTAGTGCTGGTGACAGTACTAGAATTTTTAGAAATGATCAAATGACACCTCTTGTGTCCTCCAAGAGCTTGACCAGACAAATAGAGCACTCATGTACGCTGGGTAGCTTTTTAGTTCTGATGGGGTTTCAACAATTTCTTCTTTCCTGTCATTGCTAGAGTCCCTCCCCTGACCTTTGCAAGGAGACTTGCAGAAATCATCGAATAAATGATGATCAACTCCAGAAAATAGTTCATCATCCATAATTTCCTCTTCCAATGTTTCGTTCTCTTCATGCACAATTATCCTTGCGAAGCAACCTTTTACTTTCTTATGGCTTGATCTGTGACCACCTAAAGCTTGATATGTATGGAAAAACTTCCTACAAGTTTTGCACTTGTATTTGGGAAATTTCTTACTTACATCCTTAACATCAGCTTCAGATTCAAGCTTCCCAACACCCTCAATTCTAACTCCCTTCACCTTGACTATGCTGGTGCTACTTTATGTTGGAAATAATACTGAGAGGGGGGGTGAATCAGTATTATCACATCAATAAAACTTTCTCATTTCCATATTCAGATTCATATATGCTACTTCCACAACTTCTTATGATTCAGTTAGTTGATCCTTAATGAGTTCATTAGAACATTATCAACCATATTAATAGTAAACAGGTGCAGTAAAATAGAACAGATCATCACACATATGCCACACACATGAACACCATGATATAAGGTGGAAACCCAATGTGGGTGAAAACCACCTGCTACAATATGTCTCTATCTTCTTTCAATTAGAAACTTCTTTTTACAATTGTACTGGTGCAGTCCTTTACGCGTACGCAGGCTGCAATCTGCAGAGAGCTACAACCCTCTCTCATTTTCTAGACTCTCCTGGAAGGAAGGTACAACCCCCTTAGCTCTTGGCCTACAGAAGGCTACAACCTTATCTTTCTTCCAGGGACCACGTTTCATAAATTTTCAGACTGGATCCATGAAAATCAATCAATCATCAAGAATTTATGCATCAAACAATCTCCTTTTCACCAATTAGCACTTAATCAAGTAGACACTTCTCTGACAGTTGTATCCAAATCACAGTAATAGTAACCACACACCAAATATGAACCCAGATAACTACAAAAATGAACAAAAGCAGCTAGATCACAACTCAAAAGACATACGCTACTTTAATAACCTGAAACTTGTGTACAGATCTATAAAGGATAATTCGCTCTTTCAGATATTCAAACACTAATTAACCCAGATTATCTGATTTGTGGATCAAGCAAGCGCCACATATAATAGATCAAAATCATACAAAGATACTATCATTCAAGCTTAAATATTATGACCCATCAATAGAACTTATCCTTCTCTTTGCGGTAAGGTTCCTCCTTCGTCCAGATCCAGATCTGCACAATAACCCAATTACCAGTATTCCAGATCTAGCACTTTATCAGATATTCAACGACAATTCAGATGATGCATTTCCAAATGATCTCCTTCCCCTTTATAGTCTTAGTCCTTTCAAAATACCACGGTCCAAAACCATAATAACACAATACCATGAACCCAATACTTGGGATCAACACTTTTGGATATAATACCATGGACCAAAACCATAGGATCAAAAACTGTCGGACCAATACCATGAACCAACCATGAAAGTGCATGAACTTTTCTCCACATGAAATAAACTTTTTCTCCGCATAAAAGTGCGTGAACTTTTCTCTACATGAAATAAACTTTTATCTTCATGAAAGCGCATGAAATTTGCTGCACTATAATTTATCATCTAAGATGAGTGGGTTGCCATCAAGTACAACATATGTATCATAATGCCAACAATCTCTCCCTTTGGACTTGATGGCAAAAACAACCAATCACTCTCCCCCTTTGACATCAAGGGCAAAGGGCAAACCAAGATAGTCTCTTTCCTAGAGAAACATTCTGCTACCCATACTCCCCCTAAGTACCTGCTGAAATCTCTGCTCTACTGAAGTGTGTTGTTCATGCTCCCCCTGACTATAAGCAAGCTCATTCAGATCAGCAACCCTGATTTCCTTCTATTCTTTCTCTGCCTTTGTTCCACTTCAAACCAAAAACAGTTGTGGACTAGAACCAAAAGCTTCTAAGATAATGCTAACAATGCATCATTAGAAGTTTATCTACTCCCCCTAAACCTGTGTCAGATGGTCTCTGTCAGACCCATATCAGACTATCTTCAACCAGAGCCTTGTACCTACTGATATTCATCAAGCCTCCATATACGCGGCTATCTCTGACAAACCGGCGTATGTACGCGGATCCTCCTCAGGCAACTCGGGCACACCCATTTTTCTCTAAAATAGACAAGTTTTAATAGCAAGATGATGCATCAACTACTCCCAGATTTTGCCTGAGGTATTCAAAGCTCTCCTTGGGCAAAGGTTTGGTGAGAATATCAACAACTTGTTCCTTAGAAGGAACATACTCCAACTTGACCTTTTGTTCAATCACTTGTTC
>APFE030867162.1:75621-88497 GCA_000404065.3 Pinus taeda
TTGTTCCCTGAGAAAGTGATACTTGATTGGTATGTGCTTTGTCTTTGAATGCATGACTGGGTTCTTTGAAATGTTGATTGCACTTGTATTATCACATAAGATGGAGATAGGTGGTGTACACGTGATTTGAAAGTCCTGCAAGGTCTGCATCATCCAAAGGAGTTGAGTGCAGCAAGATGTAGCAACTACATATTCCGCTTCAGCTGTAGATAAAGCAATTGAACTCTGTTTCTTGCTTAACCAATATACTAATCTAGAACCCATAAAGAATGCTCCACCACTTGTGCTATTTCTGTCATCCATGCTTCTATTCCAATCTGTATTTGTATAAGAATGAAGAGTGAGATCTGTATCTCTAGGATACCATAAGCCATAGTTTTGAGTTCCTTGAAGATACTTGAAAATTCTCTTTACTGCCTCTGAAGATGAGTTTCCCTTAGGATTTGCCTGAAATCTTCCAACTATTCCCACTACATGCATGATGTCTGGTCATGTACCTGTCAAATAAAGTATACTTTCAATCACAGATCTATAGGTTGGCTGATGCACTATTGTTGATTCATCATTTGCACTGAGACTGCATCGTGTAACCATAGGAGTACATACTGGTTTTGAATCTTCTATGCCATACTTCTTCAGAATCTCCTTGAGGTACTTGGTTTGAGACAAGAAGATACCGAATTCATTTTGTTGGATTTGCAATCCAAGAAAGTATGTCAGTTCTCCAAGCAAAGACATTTTGAATTCTTTCTGCATCGCCATGACAAAGCTTTGACTCATAACTTCTTCATTGCTGCGAAAGATAATATCATCTACATACACAACAAGTATTAGCAATTTGTCATTTCCAATTTTTATATAGAGATTGCTATCTGTTGATACTTTTGAAAATCCTTGTTCATGAAGATATTTGTCCAAACGATAGTACCAAGCCCTTGGAGCCTGTTTAAGACCATATAGAGCCTTTTTTAATCTGCATACAAGATTTGGATCATTCCCAAGAATGAACCCATCTAGTTGCTCTATGTACACTTCTTCTTCTAAGACTCCATTTAGAAAAGCTGATTTCACGTCCATTTGAAATACTTTGAACTTATGAAAGCTTGAGAGAGCAAGGAACATTCGGATGGCCTCAAGTCTAGCAACAGGAGCAAAATTTTGTTCAAAGTCTATTCCTTCTTATTGAGCATACCCTTTACAAACAAGTCTAGCCTTGTTTCTAATAACTTCCCCATTTTCATTCAACTTCTTCTTGAAGATCCATTTTGTCCCTATGACATTCTTATCTTCTGGTCTAGGGACCAAATCCCAAGTGTTGTTCTTTTTGATCTACTCAAGTTCTTCATCCATTGCCTTGACCCAGCATTCATCTTTGCATGCCTCCTTTACATTTTGTGGTTCAGTGGAGGAGAGCAATGCCAAATAGCTTGAGGCTTCTGCAATTGTTCTTCTTGTTTGAACACCTACCTCCTTTTGCCCCAAAATTTGTGATTCTAGATGATTCTTTTCAACATATCTGGAACGAGTCTTTTCTTCTATCCGTATTTGTTCCTCTGGCTCCTCATGGGTTTCTTCTTCATGGATCTCTTCTTCATCATCTGTCTGATTTGGAGAGTAGTCTTCATCCTCTTCGATATTTTCATGATTTACTTGCCTAGGGATGTATCCTTTTTCATCAACCACTACATCAATGCTGTCAACAATTCTTCCAAGTCTTTTATAATAACACTTATATGCTTTGCTATAGGCAGAATAACCAAGGAGAATACCTTCATCTGCTCTGGGTTCATGTTTGCCAAGATGTTCATTAGTATTCTTAATATAGCATTTTCTCCCAAAAATTTTGAAATGCTTTACCAAAGGAGTCTCACCATACCAGAGCTCATGCGGAGTTTGAGTGCTATTCACTCGGACATTTGTTTTGTTGAGAATAACAACCACAGCATATGCAGCTTCACCCCAGAAGGTTGCGAGAGTTCCAAACTCAGCAAGCATAGCTCAAGCCATTTGTTGGATTGTTCTATTCATCCTTTCCACCACTCCATTTTACTGAGGAGTCCTAGCTGTAGAGAATTCCCTTCTTATTCCATGTTCTTCACAAAAATCAAAAAATTCATTTAAGGTAAACTCCCCACCTCTGTCGGACCTGAGGCACTTAATTTTGTAATCTGATTCATTTTCAACCAAGGCTTTGAAAGATTGGAATTTTTCGAATGCTTCATCCTTGTGCTTCATAAGTCCTAAGCAAACCATCCTAGAGAAATTGTCAATGAATAACATAAAGCATTCTTCTCCTCGAGGAGACCTTGTCCTAAATGGACCACATACATCTGTATGGACTAGCTCAAGAGGCCTGCTGGCTGATCCTTCCTTCTCAGGGAAGTTAGTTCTGGTTTTCTTTCCAAACTAACATGATTTTCATATGGTGTTGTCTGGAATTTTGATATCTGGAAGACCACAAACAGCCTGGTATTTTCATGCTTTCCTTATTTGTGAAAAGCTTAGATGCCCCAACCTCCGGTGCCATAACCAGTGTTCATCATTCTTATGAAAAACTACATTGGTTTCTTATAACATCCAACCAATAGATAGTGTAGCCATAAGAATGGTAATCATCATAATATTTGTCTACATATAGCTAGAAAAAATTTCCTTTCTGAGAGATAGCCTCCTTTAAGGGCATTACACCACCAAAAGGGGGTTTCATCCTTCGTCAAACCATGTCTACATTCATGCAAATAAAAAAATGTGGTTCCATGCTTTTTCACACATGTTTTAGGATAACCCAATGATATTTTTTCTGACTAAATTTCTCCAACAAAGAGAAGAATCCTTGGTCTCCAAAAATAACACTTCCAAGATTTCTAAAGGTATTTTTAAAAGGGTTTACTATGAAATCATTCTTAGAGTGAAAAGAGCTTCCAGGCACAGTGAACAAAATCATTGATCCAACTGTACATTGAATGTTGTATCGAGAGTCCAAAAAAACAAAAACCAACCAACATATTTTTCCTTTCTCACTAAGGTAAGATCGAAGAAAGAAGGTATCCATGATAGCAGTTGGCAAAGAAAGAAATCCAAATTCTCTATCAGCACATTGATTGCAACAAGCGAAAAAATTGTGTTTTCCAACAAAATACTCCATACTTTACAAACCAAATGAAATTTTATCATCGCCAATAAAGGAAGACAATGAAATATAAGCTCAAGAATATCAAATGGAAAAAATTCCAAATACTTGGATCCATAAGAAAAGTGAACAAATTTCCTAAAACTAAATCAAATATTATACATTACATTGCAAAGGATAAAATCCTTAAAAAATACTCATCTTATTAAACATGCAAATTATCATATTAGAAATGCTAAAAAAAATCTTTCACAAACAATTATTAAAAAAAAACACTCTTTTAAAAATAACACTTTTTTAAGGCAATTTCAAAAACATTTGCATTCGTGAAAAAAAATCAATTTTATTTTAAAACATCATTTCAACTAACAATCCTTGGAAATAACATTATCGAATTAAAAAATATAATAATAATTAAATAATAATAATAATAATAATTAATAAAAAGATTAAAAAAAATTATGCTAGTGCGCTGACTATGTTGTACATTGGGGTCGACATCCCCCTCCAACTAACCTATACATGACACCGTCCCAACTTCTGACTACTTGGCCGTCTTCAGCTCTGAATACAATTACAATATTTATTTTATCAATTTTTATGCCAACAATCACTTTGTCTTACTTTCATCTTATTAAACATGCACATTATCATATTAAACATGTTAGAAAATATCATTCACAAACATTGGTTAAAAAAAGTCATTTTTCTTTCAAAACATCTTTTAAACTAACAATTCTTCAAAAATAGCATTACGGAACAAATTAAAATAAATAAATAAATTATGGGAGTAAATTGACTATGTTCCACATTGGGCAACACCATCTCGCGTTCCGACTACCTAACTACCTTCAACTATGACCACCAATACAATATTGTTTTTTAATCAATTTTCATTCTAGCAATAACTTTCTCTTACTTTCCTTTTGCTCAACCTTCCCACTCTTACCATCTGACCGATACACAATACCTTGTACGTCGAGGTTGGGATCAATACTGAAACTAACTCGTGTGCATGATCATTTCCCCTTCTTATTACCTGACTAACTTCAGCTCCGACTACAATTAAACTATTATTTTTTTATTATCTATTTCCATCCTAGCAATCACATTCTTGTACTTTCCTTTTATTCCTTTATAAATAAGTTGCAACTTGAAATCACCTATATTTCAATTAAACCTTCCTTGGTGTCCCTTCATCCGATATCACCTCCATGTGCATATATTGTTGCTCATCTGCAACCTTTCACCAAAAATTTCCAAATTTACTCCTTTGAACAATGTAAACTTTGAAATGAGAACTGATACGATTACCAGTTTTTTTGAGGTAGAAAAAAATCAACCGATTTTGAAAAGTGTTGATTCAGAATCCATATATATATATTATATATATAATATATAATATATATATATATATTATATATATATATATATATATAAAGCATAGTTTCTGACACTTTAATTTTTTTTATGTACATTTTTTTCAAAATGTTAGTAATTTTCGGGTTGATTTTAAAAAGTGTTGCTGCAACATCAAGCCCTTTTTTTAGAAGACTTATTTTTTGACTTTAAATTTTCTAATGTGTTAAATGTGAATACTTATTTTTCAAATTTAATAATTTTTTAAGTAGTCTTCTTCTTCACACTTTTTCGTTTTTGTTTTAATATATTTTTTTCTAGTGACATATTTATTTATTTGTGTAGTTAAAAAAAAGGTTGATATTTTAAAGTTTCAATCTTCTATATATTTATATATCATTAATTAATTTTTAAATGCACATCAAATAATTGTCTTTAAAAAACCAATTTTTTTAACAATTGACATAAAAATACACGATTTGATATTTTGTTTGCGAAAAATGACATGTCAAAATCACAATTTTATAGGAAATGTTTAACAAAAAATGGTTAAATAATAACGTTTTCTATGAATTTCATGTCAAAAAATAATAATAATCATAATTATTTTCAAAAAATAATTATTCACATACAAATTAAACTCAAAATCACATAATACAAATATTGAACATATAACAAGATTAACACAATACTTATTCTTCTAGTAAAGTGTCAAAGTCAAAACATTACAAGTATAATTAATTAATAGTTACAAAAAATGAGCTTGGCTTTCAAGCATAACTTAAATTTAATCAATAATATCACGTAATCAATACTCTTCATCTTCTATAGTTTCAACATTGTCTTCTTCCACAATATTTTCTGCTTCAGTTTGCTCATTTTCCTCTTCTGATGGATCTTTGATGTCTGTGAATCTCCCAATGTATGCCTTTCCAATCATTTCATTTAATGGTAGTCAAGGTTCCTTTTCCTTTTTTTCCACATGTGATTCATTAAAGTATCCTTTCCTCAACCCAACTTCTTGCATTGCATCTAGAAGAAATTGAAGAAAATTAATTCTTTGTTGAATACATTTTCACTCTACTCGGTCTTTTTCAAGAAAAAAAATTAATGAAGTAAATTAGTATAATCACATATAAATTAATAAAGACTATATTGAAATTAAATTTTATATAATAAAACTTATATGATCCTCAGAATAAATCCAAAACCCAATTTCCTTCATTTGCACATAATTATTTAAGATAGTTAATCAATGACTATGGCTTTTGATAAATGTTAACTATCTCTCATTTTGCTTCTTTATCTTCATATGTTAGTTTTTTTACATCATAAACCAATTCTTGGATATGATTTTCCATCTACCTGTTTAAGAAGCATATGCTTATAACTAACATATTTTGTCCAACTTTCAACATGGATGAACTCACAATCACTTATAATTGGTTGATCTCCATGGTTAATAAGATTTGACTTTTGTGTGTAACATGAAATAATAAAAGTTTAATTAACTTATATATAAATGATTTTCTTAACATTAATCAACCATACAATTTCAACGTCTTGCCATGTAAGTTGCATCCTTGAGTTTGATTTTCCCTTGAAGCTTGTCAATAACATTGAAAATTGTGTGTATGAATGAAATGTCGAAAAGCTCCATAATGGTGATGTTGTGACTTCTACGAATCCGGCAACCACTTTACTAAGAGCTTGATAAGTATAAGGGTCATTATCATAGTCAATGTTTGGGATATTGAAACCATGAGAAATATCTACAATAACTAGGGAATAATCACTTTTAGGTATGAGTTTAGCAATGTATACACAATCACCATATATTATTTGATATTCGATACCCTCAAGCCCATTCCAAATGAAATGAATAAGACTAGGATCAACTTCAACATTACTAAGATGTTCCTTTCTTTATCTTTCCATCTTAATTTTTTCAATAAAGCTTCTAAAACTCTCTCATGCTCCATTTGCATCCTTCTTCATCTTTAATAAAGTAAACAAATATGTATAAGTTATAAAATAAAAATGGTATACAGGTAAATAAAAATGAATGCATAAATCAGCATACCTTTTTAAATGCAAGATAAAAATCTTTTAGTGTTGATGTAGAACTTGAATCCGGGTAGTTGTGTACAACATCATCCCAACAATCTTCATTCAAAAATTTCACCATTTATTCTTGTATTCTCATGTAAACCTTCTAACTAAATGTTGGGTCCCTATAATACTAGTGATTGTTAGGGCTCATAAATGTCACTTTTTCATCCACCTTTCCCTTCACTATTCCTTACATTCCATTGTCCTATTAAACCCTTCATCATATTATTTTCATTAATTCATTTTTGTTTCATATTATTATTTTCCAATCTATTCATTTTAGTATTAAGAGTGAATTTATGATTAATATTGGAAAATATACATATTTTCATATATATCTCAATTATGGGTGAGCTTTGTAATATGTAGGAAGATGAGAATGATTAATTCAAAGAGACTTCTCGAATATCTCCCCCAACATTTCAAGGAGATAGTTATTCAAGCCTATTCTTAAGGAGAAGACCATGGAATATTTGGTTGGCATATCTTATTTAAGATATGTGAAAGATGTGTGGAGGATTTGAAGGAACTATATTTTGTAATAATGGGAATGTGGTTAAGAGTAGTTGAGAGAATAGTGGGTATGTAATTAATGCATTCTTATCTTATCTTCAAATACTCTCATGTATAAAGGAAAGTGCTCCCTCTCCATAGGGGAGGGAGGACAGTTGGAATTTTTAAGAAGATTGATTAGTCTTAGATTCATTCATTGTTATGGTTTCATGTTTGTCATTTGATTATTGTAATATTGATTTCTAGATGTGAGCTCACATATGTCATTTGTTGTTAACTCTTCACATGTTGTAATGATTTTCCTTCATGCAAATCTTCGTTCATAGATTAAGTTGATTTCAGCAATGTAGATTAGACTAGATTAGTTCTACTTCAGTCTTGCATATATAGCGCACGTGTTTTGTCAGCTTACGTACCCCGAATTGAAATGTAAATAGTTGGGAAACTATACTACAATGCTATTATTATGACATATATTTTGCCTTACATTTTGGCATCATTGCCGGGGAAACACAGGGGATTGAGGTGTCAATTTTATTTTTCATACAAATGTGATTAATCATGCTCCTAACTTTGAGGTGACATATGGGTAAGGGCATCTAGGGTAGCGTAATTTTCAATTTATGCAAGTGTGTCTGCATGTGTTGGTAAAGGGTCATAGCAACTACTTGAGTGTAGACTCCTCATGTTCTCCTTGCCAACATGTTATTATAAGGTGAGACGTCAGCCTTATTTACAACAAAGCATGCAGAGTGTGAGTGTGTGAGTGTGACTTTCAATTTCTGTAATTTCAATTTCTACAACTATGAAGAGGCTTTTATGTGTGTTAGCAAGTTTGATTCTTAGTTTTTTTGGTTGATTTGGGTGTTGTAAGAACCCCTTTTTGAAATATGATTTAACTATGAGTATCAGCTTGGAACAACTTTCTCAGATCCTTGCGAAAGTCAGGATCTCCTCTTCTCATGAAGAGGAGATATTAACAGCAGTCCAAAACTTCATTATTCCTCTAGCAACAAATGATGAATCCTGCACGCTCAATGAAGAACAACTAAGTGAGCAAGAAGTTGAGGAGGACAATGAGGCATTGCAACATGATCTGAGCAAGGAAAGTTGGGCCTATGAAAGCTATATCGAACAATGGTTTCAAGCGAGCACCAGGTTCGACGCATTTAATTTTTCTTTTTATTTTATTAATGTAGAGTTTCAGCCACAGATTTCGCACATTCATCTATATTTCTGACTATCATTTTTCTTGAAAATGAACGATAACGCATTCATAATACTGTTGCGTGGATGGTTACATTGGCTATTTGACTACACGTAACTATTTTTTTTTAATTTTTAATTAGCATAGGGTAATACGTTAATGAATAGACAATGTTTTTTTTCTCTAGTTTTAATAAGTATACTCTCCTCCGCACTATCGCGAGCATCAGAAAATAGGGATGATGAAGATCTTTCTCATATTGAATTAACTTGCTTGAATGCAACTAACCCTTGCGGATGCCATTGCTATCCTATGTCGGTAGCATCAATTACATGCATTTTTGTGGTAATAATCAATGCCTTACCTTTTATGGGTTTGTCTCACCACTTGCTTCCTTTTGCTATTGTAAATAAATGAATCAAGAATAGCCACTGGTTTCGTATCTGTATGCGAGGTCTGCCTCGAGTTTCATTCTAAAAAGGAAGAAGTTACCCTTCATTATTGTCTGCATCAATGAACTTTGAGGGTTAGCTACTTATTTCCACCCTCCCCTTTAACCTTTTATTTTAAAGAATGACCTATGCCCCATGAAAGTCACATACTCGCATTATGCTTCAACCTTTATTTTGAACCTCCCTGAATGTTGTTCATCCACATATGAATCTTCCTGAGAACATTAGAAGTCTGGAACAGAGGACTGCATTGGAGGCCTCACCTTGGACGTGAAATAACTATATTGATTGAGTGGATTGATTGATAACTAGTTGTCTTGTGCTAGGATCTTGCTCCTTTACCCTTATTGAAAACTTATTGATATGATCATCACTATCAAGTGTTGCCACCATCGTGAATCTGTATTTCAGGAATATGGTTAACATTTTGATTATAATTTCGTGCTTTAGATATCCAATCACAAAGAAAATCTCAGGGATGAGGTGAAAATCCGATAGAAATATAGTCAGGAAAATCAAGAAGATACCAGACCCATGAGGAAAATTGCACCATTCGATATTGTCAATTGCCCCAAGAGGGAAAATGGTTGTGCAATTTATGTCTACATCCACAAATCCTAAAACAGTTGCATGATTTATGTCTACATCCTTTTCCTATTGATGCTTTGGTACTCTTCATGTCTCATGTTCTTTAGCGGTTAGCCACCTAGGTGGCAAGAAATCTTGATGGATCCCAAGGAACTGCTGCATACTCTACTACATCAACATCTGCTGACTTTAAGATTCTTACTACTGAAGAAGATATTACATCTGAGATTCAGAAAACTACGTCAGAGGCAGCATTTCATCCCATTTATTCTACATGGAAATTATAGTTTTGTATTTATGCTCCAAATATATGCTATTAGAACTTTAAGCTGAGACGAACTCTTAGTAGTGTCCCAGGGGAACACTATTATTGGCAGGAAAAGATATAGGGAATTCGCCTGATAACAGTGATTGAGTATTTTGTCTGGAAGGAAAGCTTTTAAGGCAAGAGATTACAGAACTATCAAGATGTCTCTGAGAAGCATAATGCATGAGATTAAGGAAGTGTGAAATGGAATTGGTAACATCTCTAGGAGATGAAGTTTTGACATGAGGGTTTCACACAAACACAGGGTAAGGTCTCAGGCAACCATAGATGATACTCTGAGTCGAGTTCTTTTTGTCCAACAGAGTCGATGGGCCAATCTTCCACCAGAATTACTTCATAATGTGACTCAAGCTTGGAAGCTACTGAAGGTACCTGGCCGGCTCGAAGAAAAGTAGTTTCCTGCACTGGTGTCTGCAAGTCTTAGCGTGAGATAACTAAATAATTTGTCAAAACACTGGAGCAATGTGGAAAGCTTAAATTTCCAATATCGTTGAAACAACCTGGACCATGTGATCCACCCATGCAATGTTTTATCAAACAGGATCGGTTAGCCTCTACATACAAATTGTTCCTGGGGCTAACTCCTATTTTTTTTTTTGGAAGGGCATTTTTGCGGTAGTCTCGCCTAACCTACAGTGTGAAAGACATAAGATCATATTTTAAGCTGCAGTGATCTAGATTAAAGTGTTGGCATTATAATACATATGTTGTACTTGATGGCAACCCACTCATCTCAGATGATAAATTATAGCGCAGCAAAATTCACACACTTTCATGAAGATAAATGTTTATTTAATGTAGAGAAAATTTCATGCACTTTTATGCGGAGAAAATTTTATTTCATGCAAAAAGTTCACACACTTTTATGCGAAGAAAAGTTTATTTCATGTGGAGAAAAGTTCACGCACTTTTATGTGCAGAAAATTTTATTTCATGTGGAGAAAAAGTTCACGCACTTTTATGCGGAGAAAAGTTTATTTCATGTAGAACAAAAATAAAAATATTTCACGCACTTTTATGTGGACAAAAATTTATTTCGTGTGGAGAAACTTTCACGCACTTTTATGTGGAGAAAAAGTTTATTTCATGTGGAGAAAAAGTTAATTTTATGTGGAGAAAATTTCATGCACTTTTATGTGGAGAAAAATTTTATTTCATGTGGAGAATAGTTCATGCACTTTCATGGTTGGTTCATGGTATTGGTCCGACATTTTTTGATCCTATGGTTTTGGTCCGTGGTATTGCATCCAAAAGTGTTGATCCCAAGTATTGGGTTCATGGTGTTGTGTTATTATGGTTTTGGACCATGGTATTGTGAAAGGCCTGAAACTATAAAAGGGGAAGGAGATCATTTGGCAAAGCATCATCTGAATTTTCATTGAATATCTGATAAAGTGCTAGATCTGGAATACTGGTAATTGGGTTATGGTGCAGATCTGGATCTGAACGTAGGAGGAACCTTAGCGCAAAGAGAAGGATAAGTTCTATTGATGGGTCATAATATTTAAGCTTGAATGATAGTATCTTTGTATGATTTTGATCTGTTATATGTGCCGCTTGCTTGATCCATAAATCAGATAATCTGGGTTAATTAGTGTTTGAATATCTGAAAGAGCGAATTATCCTTTATAGATCTGTACGGAGGTTTCAAGTTATTAAAGCAGCGTATGTCTTTTGAGTTGTGATATAGCTACTTCTGTTCATTATTGTAGTTATCTGGGTTTAGATTCGGTGTGTGGTTACTATTACTGTGATTTGGATACAACTGTCAGAGAAGTGTCTACTTGATTCAGTGCTAATTGGTGAAAAGGAGATTGTTTGATGCAGAAATTCTTGATGATTGATTGATGTTCATGGATCCAGTCTAAAAATTTATGAAACGTGGTCCCTGGAAGAAAGAGAAGGTTGTAGCCTTCTGTAGGCCAGCACCTACGTACTAGTATCTTGGATAATGCAAGAGCTAAGGGGGTTGTAGCTTCCTTCCAGGAGAGTCTAGAAAACGAGAGAGAGTTGTAGCTCTCTGCAGGTTGCAGCTTGCGTACTCGTAAAGGACTGCACTAGTACAATTGCAAAAGGAAGTTTCTAATTGAAAGAAGATAGAGACATATTGCAGCAGGTGGTTTTCACCCACATTGGGTTTCCACCTTATGTCATGGTGTTCATGTGTATGGCTTATGTGTGATGATCTGTTCTATTTTACTGCACCTATTTACTGTTAATATGTTTGATAATGTTCTAATGCACTCATTAAGGATCAACTAACTGAATCATAAGAAGTTGTGGAAGTAGCATATATGAATCTGAATATGGAAATGAAAAAGTTTTATTGATGTGATAATACTGATTCACCCCCCTCTCAGTATTATTTCCAACAATTGGTATCACAGTAGGTCCTTCAGAAGAAACTTGATTGCTTGAAGGAAGATCTTTCATCATGAGAAACTACGAGAGAGAAGCATCAATCAGGCCACCGATTTTTGATGGGACAAACTTCGTATACTGGAAGGTAAGAGTTACTACCTATCTTCAATCTCTTGGTATTGAAGTCTGGGATATCATAGATACAGGATATACTTTTCCATTAGTAACTCCTACAGATCCAGCTGAGAAGAAGAAATATGAAACAATTGCAAAGGCAGCCAATACTCTTCTAAGATGTCTATCTCAATCAGTATTCGTGAAGGTTATGTAGTTTAAATCCGCAAAGGAAATATGGGACAAGATTGTTTTGAGCTATGAAGGAGATGATCAGGTAAAATGAGCAAAACTTCAAACCCTCAGGATTCAGTATGAAAATCTCAATGTATAATGATGAAAGTGTGGCTAATTATTTTCTTCGTGTAGATGAGATTGTTAATTGTATGAAAAACTTGGGTGAAGAAATAAAAGAGGCTGTTGTGGTTGAAAAGTTCTAAGATCTTTGTCCTCTAGATTTGAATCTAAAGTTTATGCTATAGAAGAAAAGGAGAATCTACAAAGCCTTAAAATGTCTCAGCTGCACGGAATTCTAACTGCTTATGAAATGAGGAAAGGAGGTCCATCAGACGGGAGAGTAGATGCCTTCAAGGCTTTGGGCAAAGGAGAGTACTATGAGTCAAGGCACGTGTCAAAAGAAGAAGAAGAATCAAATTTTGTCAGAAATCTTCAACGGGGTACTGGAAGATTCAGAGGTAAGTTACCTTTCAAA
>APFE030867175.1:8252-22719 GCA_000404065.3 Pinus taeda
AATTGTTCATTTATGTAATGTAAAGGAGGTTGCCCCCTCGAAGAGGCTGAATTCTAAGGCGTTGATCTATCTTTTCTATCTTTTCTTAAGCTGGTTTCATAACACCCCCCTTCAGGATGTGGAAGTATATTATCTAATTCATGATAAAACTTTTGAGGCACAAACTTTTCTATTTTGATTAAGTTGTCTATCAACAGTGAGGGAATCTATATCAGATTCAAGAAAAATTACATCTCTTGACAAAATAAATTTCTTGTTCTCTTCATCATATAATCGGTATGCCTTCGAAGTCATAGAATAACCTAAAAAAATACATTTTCTGCTCCGTTCACTCAACTTAGTCCTCTATTGTTTAGGAATCAAAGCAGAACATTGAGAACCGAAAACTCTGAAATGTTTAACAGCAAGAAGATGATTATACCACATTTCATATGGAGTTTTATTGTTAATGATAGAGGATGGGCATCGATTTCTAACATATGCTACGCAGAGCACTTCTTCTCCCCAAAACATCAATTTTACATTCTTAAAAAACATCATTGAACTTACCATATTAAGCAATATTCTGTTCATTTGTTCTACAACATTGTTTTGTTGAGGATTATATGGTATTGTGGTCTGGTGTTTGATGTCATTCTCTTGCAAATATTTTTCAAAGACATGTGAAGCATACTCTTATCCATTATTAGTTCTTATAGTACCAATATTTAGTTGAGCTTCTTATAGTGCCAATCAAGAGATGAATTTTTTTAAACACATCAAAAACTTGTGGATTTTCCTTAAGCAGATAAACCCAACACATCCTCGAATAATCATCAATAAAAGTCAGTATGTATTTATTTCCATTCACAATTGGTACAAGCATAGGTCCACACAAATCATACTGTATGAGACTTAATTTTCTTGTAGCTCAAGAAGTAGAATTCTAAAAAGATTGTTTGTGATGCTTGCCCAATATACAATCATTACATGGGGTCAATTTTCTGGGAACTGTTGGAAGTTCTTTAATCCCATGCTATCTCATAATTCTAATAATTTCATAATTAATATGACCAAGGTGTGCATGCCACAATAAAGAAGATGACAAAGTATCATTTTGTGGAACCAAATAATTTGTGTTCAATGTAACAAATGACACACCTTTCAATTCAACAATTTATCTTCTTCTACACCAATTTCCACTTTACCATCAAATATGTGGATGGAATGTCCCTGTTGTCTTATTTGTACAAGAGATAATAAATTTCTTTGGAACTGAGGAATGTAAAGAACATCATTCAATAGAACCAATCCCCGATGGTTTCATTTGAGACTTATCAACAAAATACACTACTCCATCAATATTATCATTGAATTGTTCAAACAAATCTCTTCTAAAGGTCATATGACAAGTGGCACCTGTGTCTAAAATCCAACTGCCATGCCATGAAGAAAAGGGGTACTAAATATATCTTCCATATGAAAATTACAATGAGAAACAACATAATGTGCATTCTCAAAATACTGTCATTTTTCTAGAATTAGATAATCTTTCTTTTCAAGAATTTGTTTTCTTTTTTCATTAATTTTCTCCTAGGGAATTCTACAATTTGCAGCTGTATGTCCAATTTTACCACATCTAAAGCACTTTATAGTTGTTTTATCATGAAAATTTATTTTTTTATCATTCTGTTGTTTATCTCCCTAAATATTTCTGCCCCCCTGCCTCTATAATTCTTCCTATCTCAACCTCTATTACCCTTAGTATTTCTTTCAGATTTTTCTTGAGGTTTTTGGTCTTTTTGAGCAAGACATAGGGTTTCAGTATTAGAACTATGTGATGTTTCTTTCTTTCCAAAAGCCTTCTCTCTTTCTACAATTTTCCCTACTAATCTATCAAAACCTAAATCTTTTCACTGCCCACTAGCTTTGTGAAATTCCAAGTAGTGTTAATAACTAGGATAAAGAGCTTTTATAAAGGCAGTGAGTTGCAGATCAACTTTAACTCCAGTAGATTCAATTTCATGATTGATGGCTTTAATTTCAAAAGAAAGTTTTAGAGGATCATTATTTTTCATTTCCAAATTAAATAACTTCAACAATAATTGAATTATCTCAAATTTAGAATGTGAATCATAAAGCTCTTTTAGTTTTGTTATGGCATCATATGTTGTTTATTATGAACAATGTATCTGCTTACCTCTTCTGAGACTGAAGTGGAAATTAAGGCATAGGCATTTTTAACAATACTTTGCCAGATTGCTAACTATTTCTCCTCATCTCGCTGATCTGGTGAATTCCCTTCTTTTCCTTCACAGATTCCATCCCACAAATCATTAAAAATAAGTGTATTTTTAACCTTCCTGGTAATTTTCCTTTCCAGACAGAACAATCCCAATTAAAGATACTGAGGAGTTCATCTTTTCTTTCAGATAATGACAGAATTCTTAAAAAAACAATGTTATGATTACAGGAACAAAATTCTTTTAAAAAAATAATGTTTCAATCATTACAACATAAATTTCCCTTTTTTTTAATATTTTGTGTATTATCTTACAGGAAAAAAAAAGCACACCTCTACCAATGTTGTTATGTTTCTGACTCCACCAATGTTGTTACACACACTACCAGGGCACGTCTCTACCAATACTACTGACAATTAAGTATTCAGGTCAGCAAGCACATCTTCTTCGCTGGTTTACAACAATGGAGGATCTAGGCATTCTGGTTCATCGGAGTTCGATCGAGGCTCTGATACCACTGATAAGAAGTCTGGAGAATTCCATTGATTCAAATGTTGCGATTTATGTATTAATTCATTCAATGAAGATTACATTTATACTTGAAAACAATCATTGAAACATTTATAACTAGAAATACCTAATTTATAACTAAATCCCTAACTATACAAAAATCCCGAAGGATCACAACAATTTATGTTGCTTAGGCCCTTTGGCTGTTGCCGAGGGATAGACTTCATTCTCACTAAGCCCAATCATTTCTATGTTGAATATGTGAAGATATGGAGGTTCCCTCTACATGCTTCCTCTAGTGCCCATAAAATGTTTCAATTCAAACTAATTGAACCTTTTATTAACTCTTGAGGGGGACATTAAGTTCAAATGTCGTAATGATGATGAGGCTATTTAAGCTGCCCTTGGGATGCACCAAGTTGCCCAAGTGTTTGGAAAGAAACCTTCTTCTATTCTGTCATCACCATTCAAATAGGTCCATTAATAATTGTGGTGCCACTAGTGATGGTGTCATGGATTCTAGCCAAACTAATGGTCAAACGTAAAAGTCTAAATCTGTCAATATGGTGTTGCTCGAGGATCCCAACCTCAAACTTCCTCGCCCACATTTTAGCTTTTATTAGACCATCCGCTAAACCCCAAAATATCAAGCCTACAATTGAATGACATGCACACAATATCCCATAAAACTCTGAAAGAGAAGTCATGTGTTTGAGAGTAAAAGATGTACTGGATTTTGGTGCTTAAAATTTTGTAAGTTAGGTGCATTACTTTCCATAGTGGTTTCTAAACCTTCTTCTAACCTTCTTCTAACTGTAACCCATTACAAAATCCACTGATAGCAGCACCATTATGGCACAACATATACTTGGGAAGGGACTCGTTGCTCCGCAACTCGGCTTGTTCAGAAATTTTTTCATCTTCAAACGCAGGGATTTCGGAATATTTTAAAAATCTAATAGAGGAAAGCACGGAAACGAAGTTAAATATTTTATCTTATTCCATTTCTATTTCTTAGAATTCACCTTTTGGTAACTTGCTCACACCCAAAGCTGAACTCCAGAGTTTTTGTATTCCATTCGGACTCTAGGCATCGACTTTAGCTCTACCGTGTTTAAATACCTTACGAAACCTTTAATGTTATAAAAAATAAGCTGTTCTCTTGCAGTATCAGGAACCATTTAAAAATATTCTCGTCACAGAATCAGTAAACTTTGGAATCGTTTATGCTTGCTTGGAGCAGAAGTAAAAGGAATAAACAGCATAACTTTCGCTTTCAACATCGCATCTATACCTTGTATTCTTCGCGGTGAAATAGGGCAAGAATTATCAATGCAATCTCCTCATCAGAATTATTAATATATACCACTCTCTTAGAACTCAGAGAGTAAGAATTATCAATGCAATCTCCTTATCAGAATTATTAATATATGCCATTCTCTTAGACCAGTGTGAGTAGATAGAGCAGCTAGGCCAAAGTTATAGATAGTTTGAGATTGAGTTACAAAATTTGTTTGGAATTAAGTGAAGTTCCCAATCAGTTTTGTTTGGAATTAAATCCAGACTAAACTTCCCTACCGAACTATTAGAGCATACCCAGGATACCCTAAACCTCTTTACTAACTATTAGACCATACCCAGTATACCCTAAACCTCCCTACCTAACCATTAGGCCATACCCACTAGGCCATACCCACTGAAGAAACTATTACCTAAGCCCACCAAAACCAAAAAAAGAGAAGAAATGAAAACGGATATGTTAATTCCGCTGTTAGGAACAGCGGCCGCTGCTGCAGCTGTTGCTTCATTAGTGTACAATAAGGTGAAGAGGGATAATATCTCAGAAGAACAATATAAACAAATTAGGGATTATATCTTAGAAGAACAATATAGACAAATCAGGGATGCAGCCTCTAGGCTTTTGGCGACTTCCAAACGTCCGGTTACCGTGCTGGTTCTCGGATTTCAGAACCATGGTCTGAGTTCCTTTGTGAATACTATGTTCAGAGTTCTTTACAAGGAGGAAGGTCCACTGGTAATGCGAGCTAAGAAAAATAATAATACGAATAAACCCAGAGTGCTTAGAATGAGGAATACGCTTATGAGAAGCCCAAAATATTTTATGAACGTTATCGATGCTCCATGCTTGTCAACCTCCGGCGATATCGATGAAAAAACAATCAGATCCGTTTTAAGGGGTCGGCTAGATGCAGGAACTCAAGTATCAGAATTAGGCGATGGTTCCAAGCCGAGGAAGGTTTACCCAGTGCCTGAGTGTGTGATATTGGTGATGAAAGCCGGGGGTTCTTATATGGGAGGACCTGCTTCCGATCTCTTGCCGCAAATAGCGAGAATTATTCGACAGGAAGGTACACTTCATGATATGGGTTGCATTATTTCCTTAATTTTGTTTAGAAATATACAGAGATGCATGTTTGTTGCCATGATCACTTTGATACTGTACGTTATTATTTATTTCTCTAAATTATTGCATTAAATAAAACGGGGCAACTTTTCAGAATTTTCTGATAAATTTGTTGGGAGTTTATTACGGTTCCTAACCCAGTAGGACACCCGAACAACCAGTTAGGAGAATCCATCAAAAAAGCATTTACAAGGACTTGAAAACACTCAATCTGTTATAACTACTTTCACATAACAAGTTACTTTCACATAACATTTAACTTGTGAAAGAAAATTATTTGTGGGATAAAAACTTTTAGTTAAATTGGTTTACACTTTATGAAAGAGGAGTTTGAGGGGAGATAAATTGGTTTACAGGTTAGGAAAGAGGAGTTTGAGGGGAGTTATTTGTGGGATAAAAGTTTTTCAGGAATTGAGTTTTACAAAATTTTGATAAAAATAAAAATAAAAAATTAAGTAGAAAAGAAAAGTTAATTATAATAGAAAACAAAAATGAATATGTTATAATTTTTTTGTTAGTTGTTAATTTTATCTAAAGTAATTAGAAATAATAAAAAAAAGTGTGTATCTTATATATTTTTAGTTAGTTGTTAATTTTATCTAAAGTAATTAGAAATAATAATAAAAAAACTTGTGTGAATAAAAATGTTTAAATCTGTTATTTCAAATTATTCAACCAGAGACTCTAAATTAAATTATTTAAATATATGTTACACAATTTATGCTGATATTCAATACTTCCATATTATCTATGCAGGATAGAAAAAAAAAATGTCAAAAAAAAAATTTAAGTGTAAAATATTCAATGTCCAAAGAGAAAAATAATTGAAAAATTAACAAATTAAAATAAGAAAATATTGGATACTTCTAATAATAAGAGTATTAGTGCGTGATTTTGTACATTTTACTTCACATTCTTCCAAGAGTTATTACAGCTGTGGGCTATCAATCAATATGCGTTTAATGTGAACATGTATACCTAAAAATATATTGAATAATAAAAAAGACCATTTTAATGTGGCGGATTGCACATGTATTATTTAAAATAATTAATCTCACTATTAATATATATATAATATATATATAGATTATATATATATCAGATAATACAGAGCAATTGAAAAAAATAGTGTTTTTATGGATGAAACTTTTTGTTGTCTCAACATTTTACTATTTGTCATATTTTGTATATGTTTTTTTTTTTTGTGAAAATCAATAATTTTTTGAATGACAGTTAATATATACTCTATATAATATTCAAAAATCCAATTTACACAATAAAAGATTAATATATGTATATATAAACAGAGAGGGCAATATTTTTGCACTTGAAGAAATTTGATCCCTTTGGGCTCATATTAGATCAGTACTTAAGATAGATTTAAAATGATAATAACAATGGTCACAAATAAACAAATTATTATCCAATCTATCATTAAGACTATCTTTATAATATTTTATAATTAGATTAACAATATATGTACAATTATTTAATTCTTATAGTATAGCCTTTAAATTAAATGTTTGTAAATATAGACAAGCACTATCATAATCAAACAATACCATAAATAAGTCACTCATTCTCGAATTAAAATATAAATATAAAAAAAATTAATATTATATATAATAATATTATATATAAATATGAATTAAAATTATATTGTTATTAATTATTTAAATAAATATTGAATTAAATGAATATTTTAATATAATATTCGCTTGTATTTATTATTAAATTGATATTTGAATTCTAAATAACATTTCTTACATATCATGGTGATTATCATAACTTAAGCTCACATAGAGACATGAGTATTTCTTTAATTAATTATAGAATTTACTAAAGACCATAATTGACAGAGAAATATTAACTTTTTATTATATAAATAATTCAAAAAAATTAACTTAATTAAATACATTATCACACAGACATATGCTACCATTACGAATTTGATCACAAATTGATGTTACAGACAAACTTGGTGGGCTTTCTTGCGTACAAGAAAGAAGCGCAGAGGCGTCCATTAGACCTCGGGTTACTCACAAGAGGACGTTGTCTGGAAAGCCGAGACAGATTTTGTCATTGCATAAGAAATTATGTGAGATCGTTCGCGATACAAGTGCTGTCAGATGTTTAGCGAGTAACGAGTCTCACCATCTCACAAGAACAGAGATAGCTTTTCAGTATCTTGAGAGAGTGCTTCGAGTATGTGGAGCAGCACCGTCAGGTGAAGCCAGATAAAATCAGCGAAGGCCGAGGTGCTCTAGATGATGAAGCTTCCTACGACTCGGCTTCCGATTAACTCCAACCTCAAATTGCTTCTTCTTGAAATAAACTCTATATCTGCTGCTTAGGTTGCTGTTAGTGTTGGTGTAATACGCAACAATCTTCTTATTGTTGCAAAACTAAATCTACTATATATTTGTTGATGTGCCATGGTTTCACAACCTGCGAATCATGTTGTAAATCCCAACTGTTTTTCCAAATAAATGGAGTGAATTATACTTCATCAGATAAACTTAAAACGGAAAGATTCAGTCGATTTGTTTTTTTCTCCTTCCATTTCTCTTCACTTCTTCTTTCTAGAAGTGTACGCTACCAGCACATATGTAAAATAAGGATTAAGCTAATCTGTTATTTTAACTTCTGCTTTTGTCGATCTTCAAGGGTTACCCAGTTGGTTCCAAATTAAGCAAAATTGATGCCGAGCCTGCGCATATCTCTTTTGCAAAATGTGTATAAATTGGGGTATCCCTCTTACAATACTTCGCGAAAAGAGCACCAGTTCCAATGGATGGTTGTCTTTGCCACTCATGAAGGGAAAGCCGTGGTCATGAGTATAAGATATATTTCACTCTTGGTTATTCCCTTTTCTAATATAAAATGTCAAAATTGATTTATTTTTCTTTTCCTCGTTTGTTTGTATCTCAATGAGATTAGTTAATGAAAATTGATTTATTTTTCTTTTCCTCGTTTGTTTGTATCTCAATGAGACTAGTTAATGATTCACTCTTGATAGCTTTCTTTTGATTGTATGAAAATTCAAGGGTTTTGCTCCCTTTTGTAAATTTTCAGGTTTTTTTTTATAGAGTTGTTTAAGTTTGGCTCTGCCATATTGTTTCACGAGTTCATAATGATTATGGATCTACTGGTATTCTTTTTCAATCTCTTCAGTTTTTACACCTTTTTTCATAGAGTAGTTGGACGAACTAGGTTTTCTAGTTTCATAGCAAATCTTCCATTGGGTGTATTGTGGCAAACTAGAAATCTAGGGTGTCACCTACCAAAAGTAGTGCAAGATCCAAAATATGAAGTTAAATATAGCAAGATTAGAGAATATATTCAATATATGGAGGATCACTCTTTGATCTACAAATTTATTGGATTATGGCCCTCTGAAAAGGCTCTAATTGGGTGGATCTAAAATAAATGAAACCTTTAGGGTCAAATGGAATTGGAGCTTTTCTCCATATTGGAAGACAGATAGAAGGTTTTTGAAAGAGAACCATATTTTTTCAACAATGCAAGACTCTTCATGCGACTTTGGAAGGAGAAGTATAATCTAAAGAAGGAATTTGATTTCCTTGCTTCCTAGGTGTGGGTTTGTCTCTTTTCTCTTCCCAGGGAATATTGGAGGAGGAAAACCTTAAAGGAATTAGAAATTTGATCAGAAACTTTGTTAAAGTATCGAAGGATACCAAGAGAGGAATGTACACATCATATGTTTGGATTTGTACTTACATGAATATCTGTGAGCCTCTTCCAACCTCCATATATATTTATTATCGAGATAGTGTTTGGAAGCAATCTCTAGATTATAAACATGCCCTAGACATTGTCATGAATATGGGCATCTTATTAGGGATTTTCCAATGAATACCAAGGAATCATTTAAAGAAAACACATCTCAAAAATGGGAAAGTCCCCTAAAGAAGAAGAATTTTGAGTCCTTAAGGTACCTCAAATCCTTACTAGATCCCTAGATTTGGAAATGGGTTCAAGTATCTCTCCTCTCCACAAGAGTCTCCAAAGTAAGACAAAATTTAATCAAGCATGTAATAAACAAAAGGAAAATTCCATAACACTTTATTGAATCCTACAGATACCGCGCAAAAGTCTCCTAATGAGCACTAGCAAAATCCATCACCACAAGAAATAATTAGCTCCCCTTTAAAAGAAGCTAAATTAAAATCCATCCCAAAAGATATAGATTTGGATGACCTGCGATTGATTTTCCTTGCAGAAGAATCGCATCGAAAATATGTGAAGGACATGCCAAATCTTCAGACTAGGATTCTGTATAACACCTATCTTCAAAGAAAGCAATTGGACTCGAGTTCTTCATAGTACGGTCTTGGCGTTGGAATGAAGGATTTCAAGGTGGTCTCAAGACAAGTCGAAGAATCCAAAAAATGAGTCCACATGAGTGATAAGGCATTAATCCAAGAATAGCGAGTCAAACTAGGGAAATTAATGCCAATGTCAGAGGCATTTACCGCTTGAATTTTTGAATATTCAAGGAGTTTTCTATGTAGTCATGATTATCGTAGTCAATTTGTGATTGTTTGTTATTGATAGGTAGCTTGATAATCTCAAGTATCTTTTGGATTTTAATCCTCTTTTGGAAATTCAAGTTATATGTAACATTTTGTGATTAATAAAATGATCCATTTACCCCACAAATACAAAAAAAGAAAGATAAAAGAATGAGATTAGCATTTGATTAAGAAACTCCAACCCAAAAGCATTTAAACTATGATTAACTTTTATAAGAAATTTGACAAGGTGTATATTCCTATATAAGCCCCATGTGAACCCAAAAAATCGCTTATTAAGCCTTAGATATTGAGCGATCACATTTCTATTGTTATTGTTATGTAGGCTAGAACCCCTCATGATCCCATTTTGTTATAATTGTATCATTTGTCTCCTATATATACTAAGGAGACCTAGTCCTAGAATCATTAAATATTATCTTATTCATTATATTTATTATAAAAATAGGTTTCCCCTACCAAGTGGATTGTAATTATTAGTTTATTATCATTTTTAAGGTACAAGGATCATAACATTTGATATCAGAACTCTTGATCCTAGGGTTTTGCTACTTCAATCGAGTCATTATGACATTTTCACTATAACTTTTCTCTATGAGGTTTTAGACAATGAAACCTGGAGAATATTGAGAAAACATCTCTCGAAATATATGGTTCAAATTTCAGATCTTTTTTTCTCTATATTTTTTAAAATATGGTCCAAGGAAGTTAGGGTTTATGATTTGTCCTAAATTCAGTCTCAACCAGGCCAATTCAACATCTTCGCTATAACTCTTTTTTGTGAGACTTCAAACCATGAAACTTGGACCATGTTGAGGGAAATTCGCGGTAAACATCTAGTCCAATTTATAGAACTTGATTTGTTATATTTTTGGAGATATCCTCCAAGGAAGCTAAGGTTTCAATATGCTCCAGAATTCAATATCAAACAAGTTAGTTCAAAATTTGCGCTATAATTATTATTTTTATAAGGTTTCATAAAGTGAACTTGGATCATATTAAGGAGAAATATTAGAGAATATCTAGTTCCATTTTCAAAATATTTTTTTTTATACTTTCAAAGTTATACCCTATGGAAGTTAGGGTTTGTGAACAATCATGAAATAAATTTTAAATGGTCAGCTTGGTGTTTTTGCTATATCTTTTTTTCTTGAAATTTCCATATTGTGGAATATTCAAGAATTTAAAAATACATATAGAAGTACCTTGGATACAAGTACAAGAATTATATTTCAATTTGGACACGTGGCATGCTATATAAGTTTGCTCATGAGAAGAGGCCAAAAAAGTAAACAAGTTTTGGAAAAGTTACTATAACTTTTAGTTGGCACTTCATACTCAGTTCACACCTATGGAATTGAAAAAAATATATATCATAGTATTAAAGAACAAATTTTCAGATCCAGAAGGCCTCAAATCTCATAGATACATCAATAAAGCTTCAACCATTTTGGTATTCTCCAAATTAAGGTATGTAATTTACTAGTGACCTAATTGTTCATTAGAAGATCCCCATTTTTTTTGTAATAAAGAGAAGGGCTATTATTATTTAAAGGATGCCTATAAAGAAAGTTGGTACACCAAATCAATCTATTAGAGGCCCATCCTTGACTCATGAAGAAAGTGAAGGCTTAGAATTTAAGTTATCTAAATTAGAGAAGAAATTTAACAAAATGAATGGTAGTATGTTGAAAAAGGTGGATTACTCGGGTTCTTAAGATTATTTAACAACTCTAAGAGGACCCTGATGTAGTAGACAAATTTACATAGAAAAATTATTTGTTTTAGTATCAAGATTTCTTATACTTTACATAATTATCAACTAAAATAGAAGGTTCTATTGTAACTACACACTACTCCTATAGGAGGACATTCAAGGTTCTTGAAGACATACCATAGGATCAAGAAATAATTTGTTGGGAAGGTATTAAAGAAGATGTGCATAAACTTGTGGTAGAATACATGGTATTCCAACAAAATAAAAGAGAGACTATCAAGACTCTGTGGATCCTTCCTACCAAGCCAACTTTGGAAAGAATTTTCAATGGATTTTATTACAAGTTTGCCCAAATCTGAGGGAAAGAGTGTCATTATGGTAGTGGTATATTGAATGACAAAGTATGCCCACATGTTTTCTCTTTATCCTCCTTTAAAAGCAAGTACTATGGCATAAGTGTTCATGGAAGAAATCCAACAACTACATGGAATACCAAAGATTATTGTAAGTGACAGAGATCCAATTTTCACCAAGAAATTTTGGACTAAATTATTTTATTGTTTGGGTATTCAATTGCCTCACAACTCATCTTACCATCCTCAATCTAATGGGAAAACTAATATTGTGAATAAATGTTTAGAAGGATATCTACATTGCTTTGCAAATGATAAAAAACATAATGGGTTAAATGGTTTCCCTTAGCAGAATGATGGTACAACACATCCTTCCATACTACATCAAAAATGTCAGCATTTATGGCACTTTATGGATATCATCCTCCATCCATCACATCACCCTTGAAAGGAACTATAAAGGCTCAAGCAATAGAGGACCACATTCAACACCAATAAGACGTTCTCAAACTATTAAAGGATAACTTGGTTTTGGCACAAAATATGATAAAACAACAAGCATAGAAACATCGGGAATTTAAAGTGGGGGATTGGGTATTTGTGATACTATAACCATATAAACATATGTCCCTCAAGAAATAAAAGGATGAAAATAAATTAGCTCCAGGGTATTATGGCCCCTATAAGGTGTTTGCAAAGATTCGAAATTATGGCTTACAAATTGGAAATGCCTCCATCTTCACATGCACATCCAGTCCTCCGTGTTTCTTGCTTAAAGAAGGTGATAAGTGATAAGATCCCCATCCAAACTATTCTACCAAAGTTTAATGAAGAAGGGAAAAAAATACTAGAACCGGAAACAATTTTGTAAATAAGGACTAAGCAGTTGAGAAATTGAGTAGTTACTGAGTAACTCATCAAATGGAAGAAACCGCTAATGGAGAAGCAACATGGGAATATAAGTTGTTCATGTAGAAACACCTACATATAGTCAAGTGTTGAGGAAAACACTTATTTGAAGGGGAGGAGCACGTTAATCCATACATAAACCCCATGTTATCCCAAAATTCCATTATTAAGCCATATATCAAGTGATACATATCTATTGTTATTTTGTTATGTAGGCTAGAACCCCTCATGGTCTCGTTTTATTATAATTATATGATTTGTCTCCTATAGTATATACTAAGGAGACATAGTCTTAAGATCATCAAATATTGTCTCGTTCATTGTATTTATTGTATAAGGAGGTTTCCCCCACAAAGTGGACTATAATTACTAGTTTCTTATTAGTTTTAAGGTGCAATGATCATAATACAAGGTAACTTGGTCTTTTCCACATGAATCCAACAACACAATTTTTAATGAGGTTGTGATGTTTTGTAACTTAAATTGCATTCTTGACAGTAAAATTGGATTAAATTCCTTAAAAAACTTATGTGGAACTTAGATTGTCTATACACAACAACCTAAAAATATAATTTTCAAAAAACAACCAAAAAATTATCTCACTAAACTATTGTAACACAAACCACCATATTAAGTTATTACACCATCAGCCACCATGAGATGCAATAATTATGAAAACAATTTTCTCACATTTGAAACTACAATGATCTCTTTTTAAATAATAACTTGTATCTAGGCATAATAGACAACATGTAAAAACACTTTTCTCACATTTGTATCAACATCGCTGCTTTTTTTAAATATCAATTCACATTTAAGCATAAAAAATAACATGAAACGAGCTCGCCGCCCCACCCCCGCCCCCAAAAAAAAAAATCTCTCTTTGGAGAGGTGATGATTAGTATTCCCTCTTTCCTACCTATGTGTAATAATTATCATCATCTCTTATTCCCTCCATGTTGTGTGTACAATCTAATTGGATGTGGAGGGGAGGGAGAAGTGATACTCATCATTTTCTTTGTGAACATTATGGCGGTTTAATCACTATTTAATTTTACTGAGCCACAAGCATTTAATTGTCAACCAGGGCAGGCTTATTTATTTCAAAGGTGTCTGCACTATCTGTCCTAATACATAACAGTCAAGGAAAGAAATTGTTAGGTTCCTATACCAATAGGTTTCATCTTTCATGATTGACAGTGGAAGAGCTAAATATGTTCATCATTGCAGGCTACAAAGGTTCCATATTTGGTGTACATGCTATGAAAATTAAAAAATGAAAAGAGGGTATGCCTTAAAAGAATAATCAAAAGGCAAGAAAATCAAATGGTCAAAGAGAAAAGTGAAAATGAACCCCAAACTAAAGACTAGGAAAGTGGCCAGTCAAAATGCCACTACTATCTTTTGGGCAGTATCATACTCTGCAAATACTACTGCTACTCATACTTGATGGATGGCCCAATAGTCTAAACTGGACCATGCCATGTTTAAATTGCTTGTTGCAGAATAGAGAATGTTTCCTGTCTAAACAGCTCAAGCTTGGCAGATGACTAGCTAGGTAGAGAAATGAAGGTGCCCAACTGCTTAATCTGGGTCCGTGGAAGAAATAAGGGTACATTTTAGATAGGAGGGTAGTCAAAAGAAAAAGAGGACAACCAGGGTCTGCTAATTCAAGTGCACCCACTTCAAAATGAAGGAAAAAATGTTAGGATTACTAAGATGGGTAAGTAGTGCAAGGTTGCAGAAATGGAGGGCCATCACCAATTGGCTTATTA
>APFE030867177.1:0-14068 GCA_000404065.3 Pinus taeda
GACATAAATTAATACTTATTTATATTTAATGTTATTTATTTTTGTTTAAATATTGGTTTCAAAAATCTTAATTTATGGTGGTTTGGTGGGACCAGTACTATATCAATTACTGGTCCCTGCACAACATTAGGAATCTCTCCCCAAGCCTTAGGGTTACCTGCAGTTCCAATCAACATCCTTGGTCGATCATGGTGATCAAGGTACGGAGCGGAGTTAAATTTAAACTCACACATAAAAGAATCAGAGCATCAAATTCATGAGTATCAAAGAAGAATATTGAACATTGAAGCTTACATAATACATTCCAGTTAGGTTAATTTATACATCAATCCCCAGTTACGTTAATTTATACATCAATCCCCTACAAGAATATAGGGATTTTACTAACTCTCATTTATTTTCTACTTAAACTTGTGGATTATTAACTTTTAATAATAATATAGAATAATCATCATTCATGGGAACAATGGGTGTGATTATTATTTTGACAGTTCCCCTTAATCATGACCTTTATGTTAACTTGCTTTCTGGTCTAAGTCTGAGCGAGGCTTAAAAACATGAATTAAATATTTCATTTTGACTTTCTTTGATACAATATATCAATGGAAAATTTATTTTACTTGTTGCTCCAAACTTATTTTTCTTCTTCTTACTAGAGATCATGGACACTATATATTGCTCCTTGTTACAACTGGTATGTTTCTATTTCATTTCAACAAATCCACTTCCATCAATGAATTTTTTAAGTATTGTCCAAACGATATTACAATTGAGTTATATTCTTCTTTTTCTGTTGCTTCTTTGTGGCTACTACCAATACCGGTATACTCATAAACATTAGTGAGATTTTAAAAATCATCATAGTTTGGGTTCTTTCCAACCTTTTCTTCTTCTAACAAATCTTCGTTCTTTTCTACATTACAATATTTGTATTTAGTTTCATCTTTATAATCCAATTTATCTTTAAGCATAGTTACTCTTCCACTTAATAAATCATCTAAAAAAAAAATTCATGTATAATTTGTAACCAATACTCATTTGAAAAGTTGAATTGTTCATAAAGTGTTGCACGTTCATCATTAAAACCTGCATCATAGGGATTTCCCTTAATATCACATTTTACTCCATTGTGAGCTACATACATACTTTCAATATTGATCCCCGTTATGATGCTTTGAACACAATCACAGTTTTTAACAACACCTTCATCAACTTTAGCTTTTTTACTCCACTTCATGTTGTACTTAATTTCCAGAATATCACAAAATACTTTTGCACTTTTTACTTCACCAAATTCATGCAAAATACTAGACAAAATGTTCTCATCTAATGTTGATATAATAAGAACCAATGTTATTGCACCTCTTATCTCGATTCTCGGGGATTTATAGAAGTTTCTTGAAAAAAATCCCATAAATATATTGAACCAAGTAGTTCCTACATTTTAAGTTCCCAAAGCTTAAAATTTTTACAGGAGAAAGATATCAAATCTAGCATTAGTCGCTTCAATATCGCATTGGTTTCTTCATATTCTTTGGAATGGTTAAGATTTATATCTGGCATTTCATATTTTTCCTCTACATTTTGATTCTCCGCCTTAATATTTTTGAGTTCTAATCTGAGCACTTTGATTCTCTTTTTTTGACACATTGCTCAAATGCTTGCCCCTTCTATAAGTTTCACTTTTCGACCATGCTCCCACTGCGCTACAATAGCTTCACCGACAACTGCTAGGCTTTCATGCCTCTACAAATTATATAAAGGAGATCAATACTCAGAGCAATGAGAAGCATTAATAATCTTTAGAAAGAAAAATATATCCATTAAAGGATGATTGGGAACCACTTACGTTCCCATCTTCATCGAGGATAATTTCTTAAATGGCTAATGCATGCAAGTTGCAACTCACAGAGAAATAAACACAACTACGTCTCACTATAACACAAAAGGGGGTTTTAAGAAATTTTTTGGGTAAACTGTCTTAACTTGAGACAAGAGAAAACTTGTCTATTGTCTTTAAGCAGGTGTCTCAAATCGAATTGTCTTAAAATATTGTCTCTATAAATACAATATATAACAAAAGAATTTTTGTCTCTCCAAAGACAATTTCATTTGTGTCTCTCTAGAGACAATATTTGGGATTCAAGACATATTGTCTTTAAAGAGACAATGTCATTGATCCTAAGTATTGTCTCTGTAGAGAAAATAAAAAATACATCACTTTTGTCTATTTAGAGACAATATAAAATAATGAATCTAGAAAAATATATAACCATTGAAATAAGCTAATATTCAAAGTATTTAATTAAAAATAACTATAATATCATTGATTAATTCATATTAAGACACAGTGGAATTGAACCACTAAACTTCTGCTTATAAAGAAGGTTCTCTACCATTGAGCTAGCACCCTTTAAAGAATTATGTGAGAGTTATGGTAGTCCTTAAATTTCATATATAGGCATTGATTTTAAACTGGCAATTTCACCGAGAGGTGCAAAGGAATGTCAATAGAAGCAGGAATGTGGAAGCCAATAAGCAAGTGAAATATATGGAAAGTGAAATACAATCGAAATTTGAGTTTCTATATATCTTCTAAGCATGTAGCAAGGAGGTTAAATTTAAGAAGAAATTTACACTAACATAAATATCCCATAACATTGGAAATATTTATAGGCACAAAGTATATCAGCATTTGAGAGAATCCCAAAAAAATTGAAATTTTGTAGAAATGTTACAGAAATCCAAAGGAACAATGGAAATCATGTGTTTACTAATGTTGGGGATGTCCAATCGCCCTTGATCACTTGGTAATGTGCAAAAAAAAAAAAACACAAAGACACCATATCAATCATTTTTACCCCACCTTGCTTGCCCAATCAAACTTTTGGAGTACATGTTCTAGCATTTTATAGGCTAATTTACAAGAAAAAAGATAGAGAAACCAATGTGACCCATTGCTGGAAATTTATCAACAATTGCAATCTTCTTGGAAGGAAGCTAGAAATTGATCAACAATTGCAATCTTCTTGGAAGGCAATAGGACAATATTACTACAAGTTTGAATTTTTCTTTTTTTAAACTGGATATTATCCATCTCTAATAATCAATAGTTGAAAAACTATTTACCGAAGGACCTTCCCAAATAAGAAATAGTGCCCCCAATATTCATAAGATTTCATTTATGAATATTTCTTTTATAAAACGGGTTACTATCCATCTCCAATAATCAATAGTTGAAAAACTATTCACCAAAGACCTGCCCAAAAAAGACATAGTTTCCCTAATATTCATAAGCTTTCATTTATGATTAAGCCAAGTAGGGGATTCATCTTGGCCAAAATGAAACCCTGTTTTTTCCTCCCTAACAACTACTCTTGCTCCTTTTGTAAAAGTGTAGGAGAAAAAACTAGTAACCTCCATAAACTGTTGAATCAACGAATGTGTTAAATCTAAGGCATCTACAAAGTGAAAATTTGGATATATTAAAATACATATCCTGAAATTTGATATCATATGAATAAATTACATAAGATAAATTTTTATAACTTCGAGGAACTCCTTTCATTGTTTTGATTAGTAATTACAGAACCATGCTGCCTCCTCTCTGTAGTATCATCTGTGGCTATATTTGCAAAATTTCTTTGTGGATTTATCGATCTATTTAATCAATACAAGTAGAAAAATATATGTATAGATGCTTGTAGAATAGATACCAGAGAATGTCCTTTCACTGTATCAAGTAATTCAACAAACGATAGATAAACAACTGTGGGATGTTAAAAAGTAACTTGTTTGCTTAGAGATGTTTTTATTCTATTTCTATTTCTAAAAGGTCGAACCTGTTACAATGCATTCTGACTCTTTTTCAATGATTGCCTGGAAACAAATTCTCCTAACTGTTATTGGTTACATTTGGATAGTTCATTTTTAGTTCTAAAACTGTTTATTTCCCTACATTACAATCTGTAAAAGTTAACATGAAAATAAAATAATTATTTGTAACAGTTTCTCTAATTAACTTTCTACCTTCCTAAATATTGTTTCTTTACGAAATTAAAATAAAAACAAAAGAAATGACTACAGAGATCACTTGCAATTTCCTCTTCAATCTTCTCAGAGACCAAACAACCTTCTACCATGATGACCCATCAGCTAGATGCACCTGCATCACTCAAGATTATAGAATATATCTCATTAATAAAATCCAACCTCAACATCAACGATCCTTCTGTGAAAAATAGAGTTAATTCTCAAAAAGATGACTATGGTTGATTGATCATTATACCAAAATAGTAAAATACCACAATATTTGGCAAGAGTTTCTCAAAGAATTTATAGATACTTCAATTACGTCGCATCAGTTGAAAGCTAATGCATGCAAATGTGGCGACCCAACTTCAAGTAGTGACAGAACTACATATAATCCACAAAATTAGAGTAATTTCATGCTCAATAAAATATGAGCCCAAATGCATGAAAAACACATGAGAAAGTAACAATATTTCAAAAATAAAACCAGTTTCTATATGCAAATGTTGTTGATAGGAACATACAAGAAAAATTCCACAATATAGATGACCTTTCAAGCCATGCATATTTCATCTACATTCTTAGTCAAATCTATATCAGTTGCATAAAGGTATTTACCTTTTCTATCATATCTATGCCATTAAGTTCATATCAACATCTGATTTAATACTCTAATATTACTTATATTCATCATTTAACTTTGTAAGTTACCAATATAAAATTCCCTCATCTTGTTCTAAAAACATGTGCAACATTGAACAAATTCAAAATAGGAAACATTGAAAGTCAAGATACTATAAATTTGGAAAGCACTAGTTATGCATGACTAATTTAGTTGGAATAAAATTTATTCTCCCAATACCAAACATGAAGGTTCTCCCAATATAGTTGTGTATTGACTAAGATATCCCTTTCCAATGTCTTCAATAACACGTCTTTGACTCTTCTCTAAGATATTCCCAAATGAATCACTTGAACAGGTACCATTCTATCAAAACATGGTTCTGCTTTCCAATACTCTAAGATATTCCCAAAGAGTCACTTGAATAGGTACCATTCTCTCAAAACATGGCTCTCATTTCCAATAGGTAGTACTCCACTCCTTGAAGGTACCAATAGGCCACTCCCTTGAGATAGAGAAAAGCTCCATCAACCAAATCCTCTTCTAAGACTTCAAGACAATCCTTTATTACAAGTTTTTATTTTCATCATTTGATGGTAGAAATAACCCATATGAGAGAAATTTTTTATCCTCTTTAGGTGATAGACCATGGAGAAATTGAGCCATCTTCCCTTCCTCCTTTACCTTCTTTGAAGGCATTCACCCAGTGTATTGTTTTTGACCCTTACCAATATAAAAACAATTTATTCTCTAGATTACTTACATTAGATCTACTTTTTGTATTTTTATATAGGAGTGGTGCTTCAGCTCTCACCATGCATTGAGGCTATAATGCACTTGGGAGTCCCATTGACCTAAGTATAACATAAAACTTGACCTTAATACACAAGACTCTACCACAATTAATGTTGCTTCTCATTCCAACATTTAGCATTTCCTTCATGTTATTGAATTGTGGATACTAAGACTCCATCTCCCCAATCATAGACCTAAAAATGCATGGGGAACGTTAATCTCCTTTCTCTATAACAAACTTTTCCACATGAGGTTTTAATTTATGAACCAACACAACATTAAATTTCCATTCTCTAACTACTAAATCCCATTTTGTTAGCACCATTTCCATAGTATGAAATTTCTCATTGAAATCAACTCATGGTTACTAATCTACAACCAATTCATCATAATATCTAATTTATTTTCCTCTGTATCTGAATTTACAAAGGTAGTGTAAATTTACAAAGAATACTACCTACAACATGCAAAGAATGAAAAGTTAAAACTAGTTCACCAATTGAAAATAGATCTCCAGTTTATGGTATTGGAAATGCCTAAAATCAACTCTCTTCCTCTTGCATAAGTAAAAGATGATGCCTAGAACAAAGAATCTACAAAATATGGACACAAACAAAATTTTCTAGCAATATCATTATGTAAGAAAGTCAATCATGAAAAAAAATGTTCATGAATGTTTCTTTTGGATAATTTGAAATGGGTTGCGAATAAAAGGAAATAGGAAATAACATAAGTCTACATGTTCTAAGATAAAGAGGACATTTAAAAAAACAAACAATAACATCTTAAGGTTTCCAAGCACCTGAAATAACATAAGTCTACATGTTCTAACCTTAAGTTAAGGAGGACAAATTTAACAAAACAACCAATACTATCTTAAGGTTTCTAGGCGTTTTGTAGCTAATGCCTTCGTGATTGAACGATAAAGATATATTATAGTATTATGTTGCGAGAGAGTTGTCCACTTTACAATAGTATCAACAACTTCAAGGTGACACTACCCATATTTGTCAAAAAATATTGAATCTTTCCTTCAACAATATTCAACTGCAAAAAGATCAAGGTAGAGAAGATCATTGTTATCATCCATTCATACATGAAAGGTTAGGAATGTAAAAAAACTATTGCAAAAAAAATTAAAAATAAAATCATTGTTATAATCCATTCATACATGGAAGGTTAGGAATGTAAAAAAAGTTACTGCAAACAAAATTAAAAATACTCCAACACTTAACCAACTACATCCTTTACAATCTTGTGCTTAAAAATTAACCCATAACATATTCTTAAATTCTTTAATATTTTATAAAATTAATATTTTTACCTTGCACAATAAATGTCAACTGCAATATTATGCAATTTATTCCATCAAAATCACTCACTCAGTATAATACCCAAATTGCCATAATCATGTGAATCTATTCATGAAGGTACGAAAGAACCAAAACAACCATATATTTCATCAAAATAACCTAGAAATACTGGCCAATGCAAGATAACCACAAGAATCTAATGAAATAATCATGAAAGCACCAATGACGAGGAACAAAGCAACATATTACATAAAATCAATTGGAAATAGCACCTAGATCTATCTAATTCACAGATACTTACTAGTCCAAGCATGGATGTTCCAAATTCTACCAAAAAACATATGGGTATGAATGAAGCACAAGGACCTTGGTTAGCTAATACACTTTCCCAAAAGTCCATGTACATCTCCCAATAACTTCATAAAAGATTCGGGAAAAGACAATATTTAAAATGCAAAATTTATATAAATATTTTTAAAATTCCAAATTAAGATCCACCTTAGCATCCATAGTGTGCTTATTTGCTAGGTTCACTCTCTAGAACTCAAAATTATGACATTTTTTGGGTTGGGAAGCAAACATAACATGACTTGGTTGTTAGGCTACAGCACGATACTGAATTGAATGAGTTGGAAGGGTATTGAGAATGGGATACCATTTGGTTACAGTTTATACTTATTGACCTTTCCAATTCTAATAGGGATCCATCATCAAGACACTTACTGAATTGAAAATCCAAAATACTCATACCATTATTTTAAAATTTATAATTTTAAATATAAAATTTATACTCAAATACTTAATTTTGATACCATTATTTTAAAATTTAGAATTTTAAATATAAAGTTTATAGTCAAATACATAATTTTGATGATTTTTTATTAAACGGATTCATAATCATTGGATGGTTGAGATTTATATCTTACTTTCATCTTGTGTTTTTCCCTCTCATTTTATTATAACATCTTGTGTGTTTCCCTCATATTTTATTATATAAGGGTAGTGGGATGGTGAGCTTATCCAGAAAGCTAGTATTTTGATTTACCAGTGAGCTCCATCATTTCTTTTACGTGGTGGTCATTTCAATTTATAGAGTTGTTTCCACAATAAAAAATTTACATAAGTTTTTCATTTAAAGAGAATGGTTTGACATGAAGTGTGTTATTCCACAAATAGAATTAAGGCAAGAAAATTTTTCACTACATTAAGCTTCACAAAATTCCCAATGATGTTGGTGATTTAGATGTAATACTTAAGTATATTGTGAACCATCCTCGATAGGTTCAATGTGGCAAGGTTGGATGCACCAACTCGATGTGACAAGGTTAATGGGGACTTGCAACACTCCAGAAATTCTTTGGTTTGAGCCAACTCAATCCCCTGGGTATCATTTTGTCAACTTTCATTCTCTCCTTCCAATTTGAATGCCATGTTTATTTTGGTGTTCAAACACATGGAAACGTGGTGGAGATGTAGCAGATTATTAAGCTCAAAAACAAAGCATCTTGGATCAATATTACATAAATGGGGGTTTTAAGATAATAATTGGAATACTTTTTGGTAGATTTTCTTAACTTGGGAGAAAAAAAAATTGTGTTGTCTTAAATATTGTATTTAAGCGAGTGTCTGAAATTGTGGTCTTAAAAAAATGTCTCTATAAGGACAATAGATAACACAAGCATTATTGTCACTTAGGAGACAATCTCATTTTTGCCTCTCCGAAAACAATACTCATGATTAGAGGAAATATGTCTTTAATCCTATCTATTATCTCCCTAGACACAATAAAGGATTATTTTTAAAGATAATAAATTATCACATTTGACTATCTAGAGACAAAATGAAACAATGAATCCAAAAGAATATCTCACCATTGAAATAAATGAATATAAAATCAATTTAATTAAAAATATACTAAAAAATCGTTGATTAATTCATGTTAGTGGGCAATGGAATTGAACCACCAACCTCCTTATAATATACGTGCTCCTCGATTGAGTTAGTACACTTTAAAGAATTGTGTGAGGATTTATGTTAGTCCTTGAAATTTCTTATAGCCATTAATTTTTAAAAATGATCAACGCAACAATATAACCTTTATAAAATCTATATTCATGTAGCCCCTATTTTTAACTAACTAAAAAAAAAATTAAAGGAGCTACCTCAATGTCACACCCTATAGCATGATACACACAACATGTGGAGTCCATTCAACATAATGCTACAATGTCATATTATCAGTACAAGAATGAATATGAGCATGGAAGGATCAATAGTATCAACCATCCATAAAGCCTACTAACAAGAATGTTTGCATATTGTTGACATACCATACACTGAATGTGAATGAATTTTTCGAAATGGATGGCATTGCTTTAAATTTCTCATCTTAGATAATAATTGCAACCTAAATTTCAACCGCTTTACAATGCAGTATCTATACAAAAATTGAATCAACATAGTCCATCATGAACATTCATTTAAAATGGCCATATCACATAATAATTCAACCCCCTTAGAATGCCAACATATATACAAAAACATATCCAACATAGTCCATGATTCCTTCATGTGTAAAGGGACAAATGTGTGCCTCCCTTGGTCTGTTGTAACAATTCCAAATTAGGTAAGGCTTTGTAGTTGAGGGTGTGAACACTACAAACTCTCAAGATGCTACAAAGAAAGAGGTTCTCTAGATTCCAATCATAAATTCTCGTAAATTCCAAACCACAAATTGGAATTCTTAAATATCATCAACAACACCAAATGTTGCAACTAAAAGAGATGTCAAGTCCTACGTCCATGAGGAAAAACCTTAGTGATATCATGAAATGAATTAATAGCATGAATGTATTGGCAAACAAATCATCTTTGAGATTTGGAAATAGATAGTACTAGTGAAGACAATATCGCGATATTTTCGGGGAGACGAGATATCGTTAAATAATGAATCCATACAGGTGAGGATAGTTTTTAGATAGGACGAATGACTTGTTATAGAGTTTAGATGAGATATCACCAAGGAAATATCACGATATTTTGTCTCCCAAAAAATATCATGATATTTCGGGAAATATCGCTCTAGGATGGAAAATATCGTCCAGCACATGGACAAACATTCATCATCGTGGCTAGAAAAGGCCGAATTCATTTATTGTTCCCTCATTTTTTTTTCTAATTGTTGGAGAAGGAAGGGGAGAGCATTATGCTTGCTTTCAAGGAGGATTCGAGGTTTGAATATCCATTATCGCCCCCAACAACGAATATTTTGTCGATCAAAGATTGAAGAACAGTGAGACAATCTTCATTTCTTCCAATAACAGGTATGTTCTAATAAACCCCTATGTTAATGATTTTTTTTATATTTTTAGAGTTATTATTGCTTGCCCATTTTTCTACAAACAATTTTCTTGCTTTTTTTTCCATTTGCTTTGATTTTTATGTCCATGAGAAAATGCAAGGGTTTTCTCCATATTTGGACAACAAACTCTAGTTGATTTTTTTTAACTTTCAAATGCACCCTCTTATTGTCATTTATGATTTTTTAGTAAATTCACATTGCAAATAATGTAGAAAAAAATATTTTGTAAAATGAGGTGGATATTACTTATTAATTCCAATGAATTCCACAACAATACTAAATCTTTCAAGCCATGCATATTTCATCTACATTCTTGTTTGAATGTATATATGAGTTGCACAAAGGTATTTAGTTTCTCTACCATATCTATTCCATTAAGATCAGATCAACATATGATTTAATACTCCTAATATTACTTATATTCATTATGTAACTTTTGAAGTTACCAATATAAAATCCTCTCATCTTGTTCCAAAAACATGTGCAACATTGAACAAATTTAAATTAGGAAACATTGAAAGTCAAGATAGTGTAAATTTGGAAAAGACTAGTTATGAATGACTAATTTAGTTGGAATAAAATTTGTATTCTCCCAATACCAAGCATGAAGCCTCTCCCAAGGGAGTTGTGTATTCACTAAGATATCCCTTTCCAATGTCTTCAATAACACGTCTTTGACTCTTCTCTAAGATATTCCCAAATGAATAAATTGAAAAGGTACCATTCCCTCAAAACATGGCTCTCCTTTTCAATAGGTAGTACTCCACTCCTTGAAGGCACCAACCGGCCACACCCTTGAGATAGAGAAAAGCTCCATCAACAAAATCTTCTTCTAACACTACAAGGAAATCCTTTATTACAAGTTTTTATTTTCATCCTTAGATGGTAGAAATAAACCATAGGAAATAAAATTTGTATCCTATTTAGGTGATATACCTTGGAGAAATTGAGCCATCTTCCCTTCCTCCTTTACCTTCCTTGAAGGCATTCATCGAGTGTATTGTTTTTTACATTTAGCAATATAAAAACACTTTATTCTCTATATTACTTACATTAGATCTTCTTTTTGTATTTTTTCATAGGAGTGGCACTTGAGCTCTCACCGTGTATTGAGGCTATAATGCACTTAGAAGTCCCATTGACTTAAGTATAACATAAAACTTGACCTTAATACACAGGACTCTACCCAATCAACATACAAAAAATTTCACAATTAGTGTTGCTTCTCATTCCAACATTTAGCATTTCCTTCATGTTATTGAATTGAGGATACTAAAACGCCATCTCCCCACTCATAGACCTAAAATTGCATGGGGAACACTAATCTCCTTTCTCTCTAACAAAAGTTTCCACATGAGGTTTTAATTTATGAACCAGCACAACATTAAATTTCCATTTTCTCTGACTGCTAAATCCCATTTTGTTAGCACCATTTCCATCGTATGCATTTCTCACTGAAATCATTTCATAGTTACTAACATACAACCAATTCATCATCATATCTAATTTATTTTCCTCGGTACCTAAATTTACAAAGGTAGTATGAATTTACAAAGAACACTACTGCAAGGTGCAATGAATGAAAAGTTAAAACTTGAGCTTCTCTTATATCGAAACTAGTTCACCAAATGAAATTAGATCTCAATTTTATGGTATTGGAAATGCCTAAAATCAACTCTCTTACTCTCTCCTCCTCTAGCAGAAGTAAAACATGATACCTAGAACAAAGAATCTATAGAATATGGACACAAAGGAAACTATCTAACAATATCGTAGAAGTAAGAAAGTCAATCATGAAAAAGAATATTAGGGAATGCTTGCTTTGGATAATTTCAAATGGGTTAGGAGAAAAAGGAAATAGGATATAATATAAATTTACGTAAGTCTACACGTTCTAAGCTTAAGTTAAAAAGGATAAATTTAACAAAACAACCCATATTATCTTAAGGTTTCGAGGCATTTTTGCAGCTAATGCCTGATTGAATGATAAGATATATTATAGATATTATAGTGTTATGTTGCGAGATCTTTATGCACTTTACAATAGTATCAACAATTTGAGGGTGACACTACCCATATTTGTCAAAAGGTATTGAATCATTCCTTCAACAATATTCAACCGCAAAAATATCATGGTAGACAAGATCATTGTTATAATCCATTCATACATCAAGGTTAGGAATGTAAAAAAAATTATTGCAAACAAAATTTAAAATACAATTATTGTTATAATCCATTCATGTAATGTAAAAAAAAAATAGTGCAAACAAAGTTAAAAATACTCAACACTTGGCCAACTACATCCTTTACAATCTTGTGCTAAAGAATTAACCCATAATATATTCTTAGATTCTTTAATATTTTATAAAATTAATACTTTTATATTGCGCAATAAATATGAACTGCAATATTATACACTTTATACCATCAAAATCACTCATTTCATAGTTACTAACATACAACCAATTCATCATCATATCTAATTCATTTGCCTCGGTACCTAAATTTACAAAGGTAGTATGAATTTACAAAGAACACTACTGCAAGGTGCAAGGAATGAAAAGTTAAAACTTGAGCTTCTCTTATATCAAAACTAGTTCACCAAATGAAATTAGATCTCAATTTTATGGTATTGGAAATGCCTAAAATCAACTCTCTTACTCTCTCTTCCTCTAACAGAAGTAAAAGATGATACCCAGAACAAAGAATCTATAGAATATGGACACAAAGGAAACTATCTAACAATATCATAGAAGTAAGAAAGTCAATCATGAAAAAGAATATTAGGGAATTCTTGCTTTGGATAATTTGAAATGGGTTAGGAAAAAAAGGAAATAGGATATAATATAAATTTACATAAGTCTACACGCTCTAAGCTTAAGTTAAAAAGGACAAATTTAACAAAACAACCCATATTATCTTAAGGTTTCGAGGCATTTTTGCAGCTAATGCCTGATTGAATGATAAGATATATTATAGATATTATAGTGTTATGTTGCGAGATCTTTATCCACTTTACAATAGTATCAACAATTTCAGGGTGACACTACCTATATTTGTCAAAAGGTATTGAGTCATTCCTTCAACAACATTCAGCCACAAAAATATCATTGTTATAATCCATTCATACATCAAGGTTAGGAATGTAAAAAAAATTATTGCAAACAAAATTAAAAAAACAATTATTGTTATAGTCCATTCATATAATGTAAAAAAAAAATAGTGCAAACAAAATTAAAAATACTCAACACTTCGCCAACTACATCCTTTACAATCTTGTGCTAAAGAATTAACCCATAATATATTCTTAGATTCTTTAATATTTTATTAAATTAATACTTTTATATTGCACAGTAAATATCAACTGCAATATTATGCACTTTATACCATCAAAATCACTCACTCAATGTAACACCCAAATTGAGATAATCACATGAATCTATTCATAAAGATATGAAATAACCAAAATAATGGCCAACCCAAAATAACCAGAAAAATCTAATGAAATAAGCATGAAAGCAAAATGACGAGGAATGATAAGAGCAACATATTACATAAAATGAACTGAAAACCTAGATCTATCTAATTCACAGATACTTGTCCAAGCATGGAAGTTCCAAATTCTCCCAAAAAAATATATGGGTATGAATGAAGCACAAAGGACCATGGTCAGCTAATACATTTTCCCAGACGTCCATGTACATTTCCCAATAAATTCATAAAAGAATTGGGAAAAACAATATTTAAAATGAAAAATTTATATAAATAATTTTAAAATTCCAAATTAAGATCCAGCTTAGCATCCCTAGCCTGCTTATTTGGTAGGCGCACTCTCTCGAACATAGCATGACTTGGCTGCTGGCCTACAACACGATACTGAATTGAATGAATTGGAAGGGTATTGAGGATGGGATACCATTTGCTTGCAGTTCGCCCATTCTATGC
>APFE030867178.1:0-12208 GCA_000404065.3 Pinus taeda
TGATATAATAATATAATTTTTATCCATTTAAAAAGGAGATAGATTAATTAAAAGTTAAAAATTATTATATTTAAATTTTTAAGTGCATGAAACATGTATAAATCTTGTAGTGCATGTGTTTGTTGTTGAATCTAAGTTGGGGCTACACTATGTTGTAGTGGTGGAAACTCTCTTATACTTTGTGGCAACTCCTCAATATTTTATTTTAGCCTTGTTCCTAAGATGTAATATTGTATGATAAAATTCATATTTATAGAAACTCTTTATAATAGATGTATAAAAGTTCCTTTTAATTATTTTAATATAAAATATGTATAAAATTTTATGAATACTTTAGAAAATGTTATTATATTTTATAATTCAACCATTTTATGATATTTATCATTATCCTTACTTTTCATTATTGAAAACAAACTAACATGAAACTGTGATTAAGATTTTCATACCCCTTTTTGAAATTTAATCATAATAAAAATTTTACTCATTACAAAAATTGTGTTAAAATAAATTTTAAATTTTCATTAATAAACTATTGAAATTGTTAATTGTTATAGCTATATTTTATTTTTTGAGGAATTAGTTTCATGCATAATTGGTGTGTGTTAAGTGCAATGAGGGGTCAATAATACATGTTAATTATGTATAGAAGGGTAAAAAATTTCACATTGAATTCAACGCTTTTACATTGAATTCTTTTGGCTCCAACACCCATCATTCCAAGACAATATTTCAAAGTGGTTGCACGAATCCCCATTAAGAAATAACACATTTATGGATCTCTTTTACAATAAATTAAGATACCTCAAAGCTTTTTTTAATTAATGGAATATGCAAGATTTTCTGCATATTTTTATTGAAGAAAGATTTCACAATACAAATGGAAAATATTCAACAAAGAATATTCCCCAAAACAAAAAAAATAGTGAAAACTTTTAAATATTTTTAGCATATTAATACAAAATTTAATCACTAGTAAGAAGTTAGGTTTATAATATTGTTTCCCTAGTGGTAGGCTAGATTAGACTTCAACAAATACGAATGCACATATTTGACTGTAGGGAAAAAAAAACTTTTACTTGAGAAAAGAAAAATAAATCCCTAATATATAAATTTTATGAACATAAATTAGATATATTATTAATTTTGTATTATTGTAAATTAAAGAGTATCAAAACTATTTCAACAAAATGATTTTATTTTTTCTTTGATATATCGGGTTAAATATCAAATTTCATCACTAGGTATAATCTTTTGATTGTTGACTATAATGATGAACATCATCATGTGAGAGAAAAAAGGGTTTATGGGAATTTAAGATGGAAACATGTTACTTGAATTCATCGAATGTTTACTTCTATACTCTAAAAGTATTAGAACTAGCAATTGCACCACATGTTGCAAAGGAAACATTGGAAGGCAGTAACATAGGAAAGAGTAGTATAGAAAAAAAGTTCTTATTGGTCATTGTAGCTTAACTTATGCTAACAACATATGGAAAATGGTTTATTGACTATTGTCGAATGTTTTTCCATTGCTAGTGATGAGTTTGGATAAAACAATTGTGAGAATGTTCATTTATTCTACAATCATCTTAAACAAAAGAAAGTACTCATTGTAGAAACCAAACTGGGCAAGATTATTTCCTCTCTAGTGTGACCATAAATAAGAAATGATTGTGGAAAGCTAAATAATGGCAATGTGGGCTATTGTTAATCTTCTTCCTTTACCTTAACACCATAAAACATGCATTGTTCTCCAACATCAAATGGATACGTAATGAAAGAAAACATAATTTCTTCAAATATTGTGCTAATACCAAATGTGATGATACCGACAAAATGATATGGAGTGTGGAAATACCTAGAACAAGTAAAATGACAATCATCATGACTATGCATGTCTTCTTTTGCCCAAAGGTAAGTACTTTGATGACTGATGCTAGGAAATTTGCATTTATTTTGATGGTTGTTGATGCAGTCCCTATTTTTAATGGATGATTTTATTTTGGTGTTGTTATTACTAATTTTTTCTCATGTGTACAAAAGGTACGTCAACAAGCATTCTGAAGTTGTGTTTGATATCTGTCGATTCGATACTGGCTTTCAACACTTTTTGAATATGGTACGTGGGCCTACGCATTTGATAGAAAGGCTTATGAATTGTTGAGTTTCACTTGGTTTAGATATAAGTAGCAAATCTACAAAGTCATCACCATAATTCAATCTTGGTGTCCTAGTTGGAGTTCTTTTGTGTGTACATCTTTGAATTATGTATATAGGGATGGAAAAAATTTGGTTTGCTAAGACTTATTGTTCCATTGTTTGTAGGTTTTAACCCCATATAGAAATTACCTACATATGAATTCTAAAACACAGAAAATAAACAGTGTGAGAGAAGAACACATAAAACACATCTACATAGAGATTTTCCCCTGGACCCCAAAATTGGGACTACTAGCTTGATTTTTCATTATGTTCCTTTCAATGTTATAATACATATTTATACATGTCGAAGCATCCAATACCATGGACCAAAAGCCATCGCGCCCAATACCATGGACCAAAAACCATCACATCCAAAAACATGTGCAAAAATCATGCACAAAACCATAGGTGGGTCTACCAAACCTAACAGTGGGACCCCATAAAGTGGGGTTACGGGTACACCTCAAACCCCATGTGACCCTCCCCCTCTAACCCCTGGTTAACTAAGAGGGCTAGTCATCAAAAGAATATAACGCAACCGAAAATTCTCCCACTTTTTTTTTTCTTTCCAGAGGGGGCCACAAGAGATCTTAGTCATTTTTCCAGCCCTAAAACACCCATTTTCTCTGTACACCACAAGAACTTCTTAGAGCTCACAAACTTTGTCAATGCATCTGCATTTTTCTTCAAAGTGTCCACCTTTACCAGCAACACCTTTTTGTCTTCTATCATATCCGCCACAAAATGATACTGAGCATCAATGTGCTTTGTCTTTGAATGATATGCAGGGTTCTTTGCCAAGAAAATTGCACTTTGGCTATCGCAGTCTATCCTTATAGCTTCTTGTACTAACCCCATACTTGAACATAATCTCTGCAACCAAACTGCTTCCTTGCTTGCATGAGTGGCTGCCCTGTATTTTGCCTCTATTGTTGATAGTAACACTACAAATTGTTTCTCACTCATCCAACTGACTGCATCTCCAAATAGGTTAAACACATACCCACTTGTAGGTCTTCTCTGATCTATATCTCTTGCCCAATCTGCATCAAAAAAGTCAGGAATATCCAACATTCTGTCCAATCTTGGTCTTCCTTGGTAGCACAAACCATAATCACGAGTGCCATGCAAATACCTGAAAACCCGCTTCATTGCTGTCCAAAGCTCCTTTCCTAGTTTTGACATAAATCTACTCAATACTCCTACTGCATGTGCAATGTCTGGTCTAGTAAATACCATTGTATACATCAGGCTACCGACTGCACTTGCATATGGAACACAAGACATGTCCTCTTCCTCTTCTTGTGTCTTGGGACACTGTTCAGCAGATAACCTCACACCTACAGGAATAGGAACCTTCACTGGTTTACTATCCTGCATATTAAACCTCTCCGGTATTGTCTAAAAATACTTCCTTCATTTTAACCAGAGCTTCCTCTTTGCTCCATCTCTTTTAATTTCCATGCCCAAAATATAGTTTGTAGCACCGAGATCTTTCATGTCGAACTTGGAGGATAGTTGGGTATTCAAATATTGGATAATTTCTTTGTCATTTCCAACCAGCAACATATCATCCACATACAAGACTAGATAAATAACACGGTCGCCAATTAATTTAAAATACACACAGTGATCTGCTTTTCTTTTGGTGAAGCAAAGTCCCCGTATAAATGCATCAAATTTTTGATACCACATCCTTGGTGACTGTTTTAACCCATACAAAGACTTATTTAACTTGCATACTAGTTCTTTCTTAGCCTTCAAGCGAAAGCCTTCAGGTTGCTTCATGTAGATTTCCTCTTGCACATCCCTGTGAAGAAATGTTGTCTTCACATCCATCTGTTCTACCTCAAAATCAAAAGCAACAACAATAGATAAAAGTAATCTAATGGAAGTTACCTTAGCAACAGGAGAAAAAATATCACCAAAATCAATTCCCAACACTTGGCAATAACCTTTTTCTACCAATCAAGCTTTGTATTTCTCCACTTTTCCTTCTACATTTGTCTACTTTTTGAACACCCATTTGTTGCCAATGGGTTTCTTTCCAATTGACAGCTCCACCAGATCCCAAGCCTTATTTTTGTGTAAAGATGCCATTTCATCAACCATGGCCTCTTTCTAGAGTTTTCCATCCTCTGAATCCACTACTTCCTTCATAGTTCTGGGATCATCATTAGTAATAGAAAAAACAAAATTTGAATAGAAAGTAGATGGACTATACCTTTCTGGTTGCCTTCTTTCTCAAACTGATCTTCTCACAACGAGAGTTTGTGGCTCTTCATCTTCTGATTCCTCCTTTGCTGTAGAGTTTGATTCTTCCTACTTTAGCTCAAACTCTATCTTCTCAGGTTCCTTTGGTTTGACTTCATGTTTAGTAACATATTTCACCTCTTTGAACACCACATCTCGGTTGTACAGAACCTTCCTTGTTACTAGGTTCCAAAGCTTATAACCCTTTAAATTATCCTTATACACAATAAATATGCACTTTTCAGATTTACTATCCAACTTGGTTGATTTCTCCTTTGGAACATGTACATATGCATGAAATCCAAATACCCTCAGATGTGAAAGAGAGGGTATCTTACCAATCCATAACTCTTTAGGAGCCTTATCCTCCAACGCTAATGAAGGTGACCTGTTGACCAAGCAACATGCAGTATCCACCACATCTTCCCAGAATTCCTATCCTAACCCGGCACCACTGAGCATACTTCTTGCCCTTTCCATCAACGTCTTATTCATTATTTCTGCAACCCCATTTTGCTGAGGTGTATATTAAGTAGTCTTTTGTCGTGCTATACCATACTTCTTACAGAATTCTTCAAATTCCTTGCTGCAAAACTATCCACCATTATCTGTCCTCATCAACTTTATCTTCTTCTCTATCTGATTTTCCACGAGAGCCTTAAATTCTTTAAACCTATCAAAGGCTTTAGATTTATTCTTAAGGAAATATATCCATGTATTGCTTGAGAAGTCACCTATAAATGATACATAGTACATAAACTTACCTAGTGATGGAACCTTCACAGGTCCAAACACATCACTGTGCACAAGTTCTAATATATGTTTCACCCTGTTACTACCAGAGGGGAAACCCACCTAATTCTGCTTCCCATATACACAATTTTCACAGAAATCAAAATCTAGAGAGCTATTACCTATAGCTTATACCATACCTTTACCATGAGATATTCGAAGGCCCTTCTCTCTAGTATGTCCAAGCCTTTGATGCCACAACATGGTCTTCTCTCTAGAGACCACTGGATTTTCTACTCCACTTCAAGAAACCATAGAATTGTTGCACCCATCAATAATAGTGCTACCTTGTAGCTTGTACAGAGTTCCAATTCGAACTCCCCACTTCAATACTAGTTCTTCCCCAACCATTTTGTAGGTATCCTTCTCGAACATTGTTTTTACACCTACATGATCCAACTTTCTTATAGAAATCAGATTTTTGGCTAATGCAGGAATATGTAGAATACCTGGAAGTGTTCTAACCCTTCCACCTTGCAACTTCAACTTTACTTTTCTGTGATCAATGATTCTAGCCTTCTTATCATCCCCTAAGAAGACATCACCACCATCGTATTTCTCATACTCATAGAACCACCCTCTATGGGGAGTGAAGTGAAAGGATGCACCTAAGTCAATCAACCATGCCTCATGATCTACATGTGTACTTGAAGAAGCCAAGTACACATCCCCACCTTCATCTAAGGTGGTTTTTACCTTTGTAGAACAAGCATCATCAAATCCCTTTCCTTTGTCAGGAGCTTTATATTTACAATCCCTTTTGAAGTGCCCTTCCTTTCTGCATTTCCAGCACATCACCTTTACAAGTTTTCCTGGAGATTTAGATCTCCCTATAGATTTAGATCTCCCACTCAATGGCTTATTTTTGTTTTTGTTCTGGGAACGTCCTTGTACAGACAAGGAATCACCATTCTGGCTCTCCATATTTTCCCATCTCATCTCCTCCATCAACAAGGATGAGACTATTTCATCAAAATGCAAGGCAGTTGCATTGCTACCTATTGCAATGACCGGAATATCCCACGAATCTAGTAGAGAACACAACAAACTGATGCACTTATCTTCATTTGAAATTTTAATATCAACAGATACTAACTAACTTACCATAGTATTAAATACGTTCAGATGCTCTATCACTGAGTCTCCATCTTTCATCCTTAGGTTATATAGCTTTTTCTGCAGGAATAGTTTATTCACTAGAGACTTAGATTGGTATAAAGTCCCTAACTTGTCCCACAAAGCCTTTGTCGTAGCTTCTCCTAATGTATTTAGCAATATTGAATCCGAGACACACAATCATATTGTGCTCTTTGCCTTCCGATCCAACTTCTTCCATTCTTCATCAGACACTCCTGTTGGTTTAGTACCCATATCCACCACTTTCCGCTGATATTTATCCACCAACAAATCCTCCATCTTGAGTTTCCATAAGTCAAAACTCTGACCATTAAATTTCTCGATCTCTATCTTTCCATTGCTCACCATCTTCTTTCACCACCGAAATCGATCTCGCAGATCTCCCAGTGAACAGGGTCTACGACAGGCCTGAGCAAAACCTCTTAGCAACAAAGGTATTCCCTTGAAGCCAAAACTACTCCGACACCAAATTTAGGTTTTAACCTCATACAAAAATTACTTGCATATGAATTTTAAAACACAGAAAATAAATAGTGCGAGAGTAGAATACATAAAACTCATATACATACAGATTTTCCCCTGGATCCCAAACTGGCAATACCAGCCTGATTTCTCATTATGTTCATTTCAATGTTATAATAACAGTGTAAACTTTGAAATGGGAACTATAAACTCAAAACTAGAACTCTAGCCAAAAAACGCCAAAAAAACATAAAAAACAATGCTAAAAACGAAAGGTGTGTATACTAGAATGATGTTTTTTTTTAAGCGACAATTTTGAACATGTTTTGAAAATGGCAGTGAAAACAAAATTTTCGTGCAAAATATAGCCTGAAAACAAAAAAGTGATTATACTGGAACGATGATTTTTTTTAGGGTCAATCTTCAAAATTTTAAAAAAATGCTAGTAAAATGATCTAACAACATAAAAATGACTCATAACTTCTCATTTAACACCATATGGAAATCAAAAATTTTATTTCAAGAGATGATCCATACATCAGTTAGATAAATTATCTTAAACAATTATTCAAAATCACTCATATTTTCTTGCACGCCATTAGAATTCACATCCTCAGATGAGTGACTGGATGTTGATGAAGATATTCTATATTCTTTCGTTTCATCAACTAGAGCCCCATATGAGTCCACATGCATGGCCATCATTTTAGGTTTCAAAATTCTTCTAGATCTATGACTGGTTTCTGTAGACTCCCATCTCAATATTGTTGCTTCTGGTAACAACCTTTTTAGAATCTCTATCGTCTTGAAGCAACGAGTTCCCCTCTTTGTTAAATTGAAGTCATAAAAAGTATGTCAACATCCTCCAATTTCAATATGTCTATGCAGCAACGATTTATATTCATACCTTTTATTTTTCTCTTTCCACCATTTTTTTTGTCAACTACCATCTCTAGCTTATACACGCCATTGAATGGGTGTGTATTTGTGTCATACCAATGTACTTCAACACTTGTAACATCCTCATTTTCTGTAAAGACCTTTATAACTTTAGCAACCCATAATGGATAGCCATTGAGATCTCCATCTACTAGCACTGCAATCATGAAACCCTCCTTAATATCCTGTACTGAACCCCTGTAAAGGTCTTCCATGGCTTCACATTGTGCACGAGATCTTTTGGAACCAATATATATCTCTCTTTCCTCTGCCTGTGAAGAATGAATGATACCTTGAGATTTTTGTTGTTCAACAATGTTTATTTCCTCATGTGCATTCGACACATTTTGTGGCCAAATAAATGGATTTTTCAAAGGTATATCTTCATTTGTTCTTGTTGAAATGATATCCTTTGATTATTGAAAAATGACTCCCACCAAACTGAATCAGCAATGTCAAAGTACTCATATGTATATCTAATAAATTTTTTAATTTCTTCCAGGCAATTAGAATAATTTATATCTTTGTTTTTTTTGCATGCATTATGAACTTCACCAACTAATTGTAATAACAATATTTTCGATGCAAATATTGGATGATCTAGAATGAACTTCAAAAATTGCAAACCTGATGACGGTGCCCATTTTGTAGTAGTTGAATAATTATTGCCCCATATGAGTGTTTTCCCATCAATTTTTTTGAGATGAAATTGATGTTGGAAGCTAATGTCATTGAGTTGTTCAATTCATTTTCCCTCACCATATGATCCCATAATAAACCTTCGCATGTCAATAGTTTCTTCCAACACATCAAAAGTAGGCTCTGGCATGTATGATTTCTTAATACATTCAATTAATGATGGCAAGCTCCCAACTTCCTTCCTCCTCAATGTGACTGAAAAACGACCGAACATCTGATCAATATGGTCATGAGTGTGCCCAACAAGAAGGAAACTGACCTTTACCGTTTGAAAAATTATCAATTCAACAAGCATGTTTAGATATCCAAAAACAACCTGATTTTTGTTTTCACGGCAAGTGTTGTCCAATTGTAAATACAAAACTTTAGGAAGATTACCATACCAATGAGAAAGCACATCATGAATTATGGTTATGGTCAGATTTGCATCATTATGAATATTTTGAGCTGTGTAGTACACCATTGGCAACATTTTCCCATTGAATACCATACAATCAACCATGTGATACTGAATAAAATTTTCCTCCTGTAAATTTTTGGGTGTACGAAAAAAATGTGGTAAAAGTGTTTTCTTCTGGTCCATACCATTAATTATCAAACCCAAACATCTATTTGGCCTATCATAACACTTTTTTTCGATGCTTGTACAACTTTTTTCATTCATTTGTTTGTTGTTCAAGATGCTCCTGAAGTTCTTTGAGAATTGAATCTACACAACATAAAAGAAAGCCATTAAGAAATATGTTTTCATACTTGATTAATATATAATCTTAAAAGTTAAATTTATGAATGCCTACCTCTTTCTGACCCTTCTCATTTGTCCCTTTTATGATTTAAGAGAAGCACGTGTACTGTAAATCGACATCCTTGTCTTCTTAGGAATACGGACATTGTTGAATTCTTTCTTCCATATCTCCAGAAAATATTGATATGTAATAACTCGACCATGTCCCTCATCGCCTTCTGCATATTCTTTGTATAAGTTGTAGATTTCGCATCTCAAAAAATTGTCTGGAACATGTATTGTCTCTCTATTTGGCATACACTCTCCATGCTTTGAAAAGAAATCTTTCATCCATGACATTGTAGTGTTTCATAATGGCCCAAACTGTCTTTTATGACGTACTTCAGAATAAAATGTGGGATCATTTTCCAAATTTTCTTGAATTCTCAAGAGACAAAAATTCCCAATCGAATGAAACATTTTGGAAGCTTTTCTACAGATAAATAAAGTCTTAATATGATAATCATAACTTGACAATGTAGATTGCATGCACCCAACTAAATATGAATTTTGCATGCTTTCATTCATTGAAAAATATCTCTTCCTGCTCTCTAATGCAAATTTGAAATCCATATGTTTCAAGCAATCTTTTTGGCAACATTCACTTGAAATGAGTGCACTGATAGAACTTCTTCTTGTCAGATATTCTGCTCTACCCCTTGTATACCTAGAACATCTTGCAATGATATGAAAAGGTCTTCCCCTACTCCTAGATACAATATTTCTTGGCAACATATCCATCATTAGATCATTATTTGTATAAGGATTTTCATCATCATTAAGAGGAATGTTATCCACACTATGATCAATTGTGCTTTTCAAATATTGACTTGGAGGATATTCTTCATCTTCCCCTTCTTCAGTGCTACTATCATAGTCCATAGAATTCAGACTCAATGGAAATTTTGACTCAATGTTTATTGGATATTCTTCCTCGTGTGCATTTTCAGTGCTGCTCTCACAGTCCATTGAATTAGGACTAAGTGTATCATCTTGTCCTTCATCACTGCTACCTTTATACTCATTAGAATTAGGACTAAGTGCATCATCCTGTCCTTCATCACTGCTGCTCTAATAGTCCTTAGAATGAGGACTAAGAAGACATTGTGACACTCCATTCCTTTGAAATTCATCATCACGCTCTTCATCACTGTTGCTCTCATAGTCCTTAGAATTAGGACCAACTGGACACCGTGACACTCCATTATTTTCAAATTTATCATCCCACTCTTCATCACTGTTGTTGTCATAGTCTTTAGAATTAGGACTAAGTAGACACCGTGGCACTCCATACTTTTGAAAATCATCATCTCACTTTTCATCAAATCTACTCTCATAATCCTTAGAATTAGGAATAACTGGACACCATGGCACTCCATACTTTTGAAATTCATCATCCTGCTCTTCATCAAAGCTGCTCTCATAGTCCTTAGAATTAGGACTAACTGGACACTGTGACACTCCATAATTTTGAAATTCATCATCATGCACTTCATCGTTGTTGCTCTTATAGTCCTTAGAATTAGGACTAAGTGGACACTTTGACACTCCATTCTTTTCAAATTCGTTATCACGCTCTTCATCACTGCTACTCTCATAGTCCTTAAAATTAGGACTGAGTGGGCACTGTGACACTCCATGCCTTTGAACTTCACCATCTTGCTCTTCATCACTATTGCTTTCATAGTACATAGAATTAGGACTAAGTGGACACTATGAGACTCCATTCTTTTGAAATTTGTCATCAAGCTCATCATCACTACTACTTTCATAGTCCTTCGAATTCGGACAAAGTGGAATCTGTGACTCTTTATTTATTTGAAATTCTTCATCCCCTCTTTCATCAGTGTTGCTCTCATAGTCCTTAGGATCAAGACTAAGTGGAAGAATTTACTTTGTATTCATAGTGGAAGAATTCCCGCTATATTCATCCATATGAATAGCGTTGATACATGATGAAGATGTTGATGTTGTATAAATCGAAACTTCACTATCAGGACAATCCATCACTTTCAAATAGAAGATGTTGTATGATACAAATGGAAAGTCTCCTAAAGATATTATATAGCTTAGAGAATGAAATGTTCCCTCCAAAAATTTTCGTCCCAAAAAATTTCGCGAAAATATTTCCCTCCAAATATTTTCAACCCAAAAAATTTCGCAAAAATATTTCCCTCCTAAAAGTTTGTGAGATTTATTTCACTTCATTATTTTTCTATTCAATTTAATGAAAAATGTAAACTTAATTTCTTTATGAAATAAATCATTAAAGTTAAAATTGTAAACTACAACTTCTACCTAAATTATTTTAATAGTCAAAGTATATAATATTTACTAAACAATTAAATGTTTTTCTAAATTTTTATAATACATTCTGAAACAAGTTAATCCCACATTCACCCCACTATAAAACAATTCCATACTCTTTGCTTTATCATATTTTCATTCATCGCCATAAAAAAAGTAACATGATAAAATTTATTAAAACTAAATAATCCCTCATTCACCGTACAGTAAAACATCTATGTAGTTTCACCTATATATTCCATTATCTCTATTACTCACATTACATCAAGGTTTGCTGAGGTTCGTTAAAATACTTGGAGCGAATTTGTGGAGCAACTACATTGGGATCAACAACATATTCAGTTAAGAATTCCCACAATTGAAAGGTCAGTTAAATTTTTTTCCTTCAAATTTCTCATATTAAATTAGTTTAACAAAGCATATTTTTTTTCTAAACATAAAATTTTTTGTCAACCAAATTAAGAAATATTTCCACCATGAGCATGGTGGGCCTAGGGCAACCCCATCCTACAATCGACCGGCCACCAACTTTTTTTCACTTAAAATTTTTTTTGAACCAAATTAACAAATATTTCTGACGTGAGCATGTTCGGCCCAGGGCAACCCCATCTTGCAATTGGTCGTCCACCCA
>APFE030867188.1:0-26862 GCA_000404065.3 Pinus taeda
ATTGAAACCTCCTCCCAACATTAGCTTGGAATGGATAAAGGTTGTAATAGACCTGGGATCTTAATTGTTTCAACTTTACTTTGTTGGCAAACCAAACATTCCACCACAAACTTTTGAACATCCGTTTTAAGGCCATCCCAAAAAAATTCCTTCTTAACCTCGTGGTAAGTTTTTAAAAATCCTGAGTGCCCTACTAAGGGAGAAGTGTGCGATTCCATAAGAATCTTTTGTTTTAGTTGGGTATTCTCACAGAGGTATAAGCGATCTTTGTACCATAACAAATCATTTTTCCAGCTAAATGTATCAGATGTACTGGAATCTTGTTGTAACTTTTGAATAAGTGCACACACTTTTTCATCATTCTTCCATTCCTCCCTTGCTTCATTTATCCAATCTGGTTGGATAATAGAAATGGCACACAACAATGATTCCACATCCTCATCCTTTCTTAAGAGCGCATCTGCAACCACATTTTGCTTCCATTTTTTGTAGATGATTTCAAAGTCATAACCCAACATCTTTATGACCCACTTTTGTTGCTCTTCAGAGGACAATATTTGTTTGAAAAAATATTTAAGGTTATCATGATCTGTTTTTACCTTGAAGTTTCTTCCTTCCCATTAGGTAGGGTCGTCATTTCTTAAGTGCATGGAGTATTGCCAACATTTCCTTCTCATAAATAGCTTTGTGTGAAAACTTTCCCTTGATTGGACGACTTTCAAAAGCAATGGGTCTTTCATCTTGCATTAGAACAACACCAATTCCATTTCCTGAAGCATCACATTCCACAATAAAGTTTTTGTGAAGTCCAGTGTAGCTAAGACCGGTGCTTGGCACATTGCCTCTTTAAGATGTTCGAAGGCCTTTGTTGCTTCCAGGGTCCATGAAAATGCATCTTTCTTCAATAATGTTGTTAGAGGTGCTGCTATTCTCCCATAATTATTAACAAACTTGTGATAATACACTGTCAACCCAAGAAATCCTCGTAGATGCTTTAAGAATGTGGGGATTTTCCATTCCTTAATGGCTTTAATTTTGCTAGGGTCTACCTTAACTCCTTCATGAGATACAATATGACCCAAATATTCCACCTCTTGGACTCCAAAGAAACATCTGGATCTTTTTGCATATAATTGTTTCTCCTCCAATAGTTGTAGCACCCTGTCAACATGTTTAACATGATCCTTCCAAGACACGTTGTAGATTAGTATACCATAAAAAAATACTAACACAAATTTTCTAAGCAATGGTTTGAAAATTGAATTCATCAAACCTTGAAATGTTGAAGGTGCATTGGTAAGGCCAAAAGGCATGACCAAAAATTCATAATGACCCTCATGATTTCTAAATGCTATTTTCGGGATGTCTTCAATCTTCATTCTGATTTGATCATATCCTGAACAAAGATCCAACTTGGTGAAGTAAATTGAACCATGCAATTCATCCAGTAATTCATCAATGACAGGAATGGGAAACTTACCTTTAATAGTGAGCTTGTTGAGCTCACTATAATCCTGAAACATGTGCCATGATCCATCCTTCTTGTGCACCAATACTACTAGAGGAGAGAAAGAACTTTGACTCGGTTGAATTATACTAGCCTCTAGCATTTCTGCAACCATACGTTCAATTTCACTCTTTTGGGCATATGGATATCTGTACGGCCTAATGTTTGGAGGAACAATTCCTGAAATCAGATGAACAGCATGATCATGATTATGAACAGGTGGGAGACCTTTGGGAGTAACAAATACCTTGGAATGATTGTCTAGGACTTTTTGGAGATCTGGAGAAATAGATGATTCCAATGTGGTAACATCTAGCGAACATAATTGTGTAATTACACCTCCTTGTTCCTTTTTTAGAAGCTTTGTTATACCATTAGAGCTGATTATCTTTCATGGTTTCCTTGCAATACCCCTTAATTCAACTTCCTTTCCTTCCACAGAAAATTTGATGAAATGTTCTTGAAAATTAAAAGCTATTGTACCTAGGGATTGTAGCCATTGGACTCCTAGTACAACGTCAACACCTCCCATTGGAATGGAAAGCATTGGGCTAGTCAGTACATATTCTCCCATGGATAGCTTGGTATTATGGCACTTTCCAGAGAAATTTATTGTTCCTCCATTTGCAATCATCACTTGACACTCTGGTGCTGGATATAGGAAGTAATTCAATTCTTTTGCTACCTTACAATGAATAAAATTATGGGTTCTTACTGAATCAATCAACACTATTACCTTTTTCTTCTTGATTTGTCCTTCTATCTTGATGGTTTGAGGAGTGGCAATTCCAGCCAATGCATTACAAGATATGGTCGGATTCATTTCTTCTTTATCTAGGCTTTGTTCTTGGAGTATATCCTCTTCTTTTGACCTTTCTTGCTCCTTTTCTTCTTCCTCTTCACAATCTATGTAGAATACTTTCTTCTCAGCACACTTATGACCTTTAGCATATTTGCTATCACAACTGTAACAAAGCCCTTTTGCTCTTTTTTCTTCCAATTTTTGTGGTGTCAACCTTATAGGTTGGTGGAAGGCCAAGGGCAACAACACTTCCATCTTTATAGTTGTGAGTGGTAGGATTCCTAGTTGCCATAATTTTTCTTTCCATTTTTCTTGCTAACCTGAATGCCTTCTCTAATGAATCAGGTTCTCAAAGGCGAACATCATGTTGGATATTATCCTTTAAAGACCCTATGAACACATCAATCCTATGCTCCTCTGGAATATTTTTACCCTTATGTTCAATTTTTGGAACTCCTCAATGTGTTCATTATTGAACCCTTTTGTTTGAGACTTATCAATTGGCTAAAAAAAGTGTTGCTTTTTGTATCCTCATAATGTGCTGTCAACTCTTCTGTAAAAATTGCCCAGGTGATAATTTGTTTACGAGAGAAAAGCCATTGATACCATACAAACTGATTTGGTTCCAAATATAGTTGCAATACATACCTTTTGTGTGTTTTGCACATTATTGAGATTGAAAAATTGCTCCATCTGTAATATCCAAGTTGCGGGATCCTTGCCATCAAACTTCCTCATATCAATTTTTAGAATATTGTGGGTCTTCAGTCCAACATTAGAGTCTATGAAATCATGATTAACATTTCTTTTTTTCTCATCATGAGTTTCCTTTACTACCCTTTCTTTATTAGTAAGCATTTCTTGTAGAAACTTTGTCAAATTTGTCTTCAAATATTCCATGTCTGTCTTCAAATCTATCTTCAAATCATCCATCTTAGCTTCCATGTCATTCATCTTAGCTTCTACACCTTTCTTTAAACCATCCATCTTAGCTTCTACATCTTTCTTTAAACCATCCATCTTAGATTCTGTTTACTTTTTTGCAAGTGACACTTGTTTCACTTGGTCTCGTAATTTTGATATATCATGTTGCATTTCTTCCTCTTCTTCATGAGTCATGCTAGAGCTTTCAAGTTGCTTACTAGGTGTTTGCATTTTTTTTCCTTGGGGCATCAATTACCGACAATAATTCTTTACTATGCCCTTTCCATTCCTTCAAACTAATTTTTCAAACCAAGCTTATGCAAAAATTAAAAAAAACTACACACCTTTTTTCACTTTGTAGGATCTTTATATTGAATCTGATGTATCTCTGTAATTTTGGGTCATCTAGTTCTAAAATTGTGATCTGTAGTAGCCCTCTGCATTCTCTTTCCAATGCCACCAGTCTGATCCAAATTGGATTATCCAGGGAAGAGTTATGCCAAATCTCTCATAGTGACCTGATTATATACTAGTTTAGTAGAGTGAACTTGTACGACGTGCCACGAGTCACTGTTTAAACCTTTGGCTCCGAAACAAATATATACAAGAAACTACAATCCATCCTCTTTTTGTAACTTCTCACTAAATTTCAATTCGATGCTTAGAGAGAAATTTATGACAATTTTCCCCAAGTCACTTGTTTGGAATGTGATTCAAGAGTCTGCAAAAATACCAACTTCCTCAGATCATATCTCGGCAAATATAGTGCAAAAAGCTTTGAAATTTAGATTCGAGGTTCAGTACGCTTTCCTCTCAAATGGGTTTTTTTTTTAGCTTCTGAAATGTCATAGAAAAAAAGTTATAGCAAAAATTCCACGATGACCTATTTGGAGCAGCGAAACCCTAGAATCCAAAGCTCTGATACCAAATGTTATGAAACCAACTCACAAAAAGATAGAAAAGATAGATCAACGCCTTATAATTCAGATTCTTTGAGGAGGAAACCTCCTTTACATTACATAAATGAACAATTCTTGGATGATTCAAATGACAAAACCTCATTTCTATATATAGGAGTCTAATGAGTGACAATATAACCCAAATGACCTAACAGTAATAATATAAAGCCACAAAAATAACAATAGAGGGATTATATGGGCACAATAATAACAACATGGGGACAATAGGGGCACAACAATATTAATAATGGATACAACTACAATAGTAATGGGGTAATCACTAGTATTATAGGGACCTAACAGTGTATTTTTAAATTAATTGGTGACCATGTTATTCATCTGGTCTTGTATGTGGATGATATGTTGTTGGTTGGAAATGACAAAGAAATTATCTAGGATTTTAAGACCCAATTGTCCTCCAAATTCGACATGAAAGATCTTGGTGCTACAAACTATATTTTGGGCATGGAAATTAAAAGAGAACGGGAAAAGAGGAAGCTCTAGTTATGTTTGTGTCAGTCTTTGAAGCCTTCCACTAGTGATCAAAGATGCTCTTGCAAAGTGATTTTAGGCTGTCAAGGCCAAATTTTGTCATTTCAGTGAGTCTTCAAGTAAAATTTGGTCACAGGGTATTAGGTCTAGGATTTGTTTTCACTCCTTCCAAAGTATTCCAAGTATTGGTCCATGTCACCATTCGACTAAGTGTACCATCATTAAAAGAGTTGTCATCATTAGTTCATGTTCCAGTGGGTCATTTTACACCTTGTTCGTGCTTCAGTTGTACTTGGGTAAGGCCCATTTCCCTCTCCTAGGGTTTTGAAGGTAACTTTTCTTGGATGGCCAAATGATCAACAAAACTTGTATCCTAATGCTCATACACCTTCCCCTATCCTTAATATACCTTATTAAATGCTTCCCATTATTCATATCCCTCAAATTCATCATTTTCCCACAAACCCTAGTTTATTACTACAATCTCACAATTTTCTAGGCTAGGCCTGTGTTTTGCCCTTTTGGACCCCTTCCCCTCACTCAATCTTTGAAATTACACTTTCCCCTAATTTCTAACATCCCTCCCTACTTCCTAAAATTTTCTCAAGAATTTAGAAGCCCCTCATCCCCTTCATTTCCCTTAATTTCTACAAATCCCCTATTCCACATATCGGGATAGGTTTTCTTCAAACTATGTTTCTAAGCAATAAAATATGAATTTGACAAAAGTGAGAGAGGTTTATGTCTATACTTGACCCAAGAAGAAAAAATTATTTTAGTTTTTACACAGGTTTCATGGTTTGGGAGAAATGTCGAAAGCATCATTGGCCTCAGGAGGATTGATGCACTTCTGGAGTGACCTTGGGAAAATCAAGATTTCTCCTAGCCGGGTTGGCCAAATGACTTGCATGATGAGTCAACCGATGACTAGAAAAAGATAGCTTTCCAAAGAGCTATCATGAACTTAATTTGGAGTTGATGAAGACCTTCCAAAGTTGACTGCAACAACACTCTACATTCAGGAAGTCGCCTTCTGCACATTTTGACCAGTCTTAGGAGATTTGACTTTTGACAGAGCAAATGAACTCCAAATTGAAACATTCAAGATGTTCTGGAAAGTAGACTCAACAAGATTTCAAAAAAGATATCACACACCCAATTTGGACATAGGGAAGACCTTCAAAAATCATCTTCAAAAAGACTCTATGCATCAGGGAGGCACTGCGCATCAGAGCCAAACTTACTTCAGAAAAATACAACGGCGTTGCGCATCAGGGAGGCATTGCACATTGGGTTCAGGGCATTGTGCATTGACCTATGAGGCTCCAAAACCAAAAAATTTCATCTCCAATCACCGTAATCGCTGCATTTTCCTTCTAAATAGGTAAGTACACTCACTTTTGAGCTTAGATAGGGTTTTCATGCTCGAGATATGTTTTTTTGCCTCCTAAGACTCAAACCCTAGTTTGTCTTTCTACCTTATTTTTCACCATTATAGGAAGCTCCCTATGATTTTGAGGAGGACACCCTAAGTGACAGCTCTAGGGAAAGGATATTGTAGTAGCTTGACAAAGGAAAAGGAAAGGTTACAGAGGAGGAGCTTGGTGATGATGTTAAGAGGGATTTTTAGCTTGAGGAGCATGATTTTGATGTGCCACCTCATCATACTCAAGTAATAGACCTAGATACCCTTCTTTTGATCAAAGAATGCTTTTGAAAGAACAGGAGGCTTACATTAACATGCTATAGGACAAGATAGCTTGAGGAAGATATATTATCAATTACCTAGAGTAGGAGAAAAAGCAATTAGAGGGTAAAAAAAGCCAAATGGAGTTAGAGATGCTAAAAATTCAACGGCAAAGCAACAAAGAGCATTCGGTTCCCTTGACTCCTATTGAAAAAGAAGTGGAGCATGATTGAGAGATATGGCTTGAAAGGGTAAATATCCACCTTGAGGGCCTTTTAAAGAAATCAAATAGAGACAATAAGATGCTAAGGCATACGACACATCATTATTTGACCCAAAATAGAGTATGCAACAAGAGGATCAAGCACCTTAAGGCAAGATTAAGGAGGGCCTTAAAAGGAAAAAAGAAAGATAAAAAGCTCAAAATTTTGGCTGATGTGACTTTAGCCCAACAAAGTAACCCATGATGTAGCTTTGAGCCAAAATTGGGCAAATTTTGAGACAATTTTGTCATTTTCAAATTTTTGAATTAGAAACACAGAAAATTTTGACTGATGCACAGTGCCATCGACGTTGTGCATTGAATTGGTTCATCCTATTGACAAATGGCTTATAGATTTGGATTCCTCATCCAAAAATAAGAAAACCTAGAAAGTTTCATCAATTTTGGAGAAGATCTTGGCCACCAAGAGGGAAAAAAACACTCAAAAAATGCCCTCTCTACCACTTTTTGGACCCACAGGAAGGAGTCTTGGGAGAATTGATTTTTGAATGGACAAATCAACTCCAAATCAAGAAATTCAAGATGTTCCAGAAAGTAGATAAGCAGAGATTTCCAAAAATCTATCTTAGGCTTGATTTGGATGAGTGGAAAGCCTCCAAAAGCTTCCCTAAAGTGGTACTATGCATTAGGCTCAGGGCATTGCGCATTAGGCAAATTTTTGTCAATTTTGCCTAAAATTCAAATTTCGCCTAGTTTCTTCAGCAGTTGACTTCTTCTTCTTTTATTGGTAAATTTTGCATGGTAAAAAATGTAATATGACATAAATATTGATGGATAAAACTTGATGGCGTAGATACATCAAATCAAAAGTGGTTTTGAACTGAATGTATCGGTTTCCTTAGTTTTAGAGGCAAGCTGTTCCACTGCCTATTTTCTTGTTCTTAGTTTAGATGTTGTTGAAACAGCTCCTTGACTTATGGATTCAACCCCTGATGACTAGCATGAGTTTTTTGATGCCTATATTATGTTTTCTCTTATTCATTTGTAAAGGTTGGACTTTGGTGTAAGTGGTGGCACTCATTGAACATTTGTAACAGCAGTTTGGCAAGGAATAAAACCAAGTTTCACAGCTATTTTTGTGGGGTTCTTGGGACAGTGAATTTATGTATTGTTTCTTCTTTGTAATGAGTTTTTATTATGTTTTATATGTATCCAAATCCATCTTTCTCTTCTAAAGCTAAATGAATGAAGGTGAATGGAAAAATTACATTGTTGTGCTTTGTCTTGGGAATGCATTTGGTTTTCAATGTTTTCAACTGTTTGAAGAGGATTCATACTTTCTTTGCACCCTCCTCAACTCCTCAGCTATCTTAATCTACCATCTTAACCCATTTCTATTACATAAGCTCTTGTCTACCGCGCCCCATAGGACATGACTGTATCCCTGAGTTGATTTCCCAGACCCATTCTGCCTTCTCCAATTTATCCAACAACCAAAACCTAAAAATCAAACCAGAAACCCTAAGCTACTATACCTAGCCTAAAATATACATTAAATTCAATCATCTCAAGCCCTAATTTCCAATATCCTAATTGAGATTGACAAGGAGAGAGTCCTCTTCCGACCTAGTAGGGCTAGCTACCAGGTTAAGCATGGTTTGATGTTACCCTAGACTTGCCTTCCTTTAGCCTGAGGTAGATCCAGGCACTAACAAGTTAAACCAGAGGAAGTATGTTGAGATAATACTGCAGAGGTTTAATATGTAGGATAGTAAACCGGTGAAGGTTCCTATTCCTGTAGGTGTAAAGTTATCTGCTGAACAGTGTCCCAAGACACAAGAAGAGGAAGAGGATATGTCCCGTGTTCCATATGCAAGTGTAGTCGGTAGCTTGAAGTATGCAATGGTCTGTACTAGACCAGACATTGCACATGCAGTGGGAGTATTGAGCAGGTTTATGTCAAAACCAGGGAAGGAGCATTGGACAAAAGTGAAGCAGGTTTTCAGGTATTTGCGTGGCACTAGTGATTATGGTTTGTGCTACCAAGGAAGACCAAGACTGGACAGAGTTTGGATATTCGTGGCTTTGTTGATGCAGACTCGGCTGGAGATCTGGATCAGAGAAGATCTACAAGTGGGTATGTGTTTAGACTATTTGGAGGTGCAGTCAGTTAGATGAGTAAGAAACAATTTGTAGTGGCACTATCTACTACAGAGGTAGAATACATGGCAGCCACTCATGCAAGCAAGGAAGCAGTTTGGTTGCAGAGATTGTGTTCAAGTATGGGGTTAGTACAGGGAGATATAAGGATAGACTGTGATAGCCAAAGTGCAATTTTCTTGGAAAAGGACGCTGCATATCATTCAAAGACAAAGCACATTGATGTTCAATATCACTTTGTGAGGGATATGATAGAATACAAAAAGGTGTTGTTGGTAAAGGTGGACACTTTGAAGAATACTGCAGATGCATTGACAAAATTTGTAAGCTCTGAGAAGTTATCTTGGTGTAGAGAAACAATGGGCATTGCAGGGCTGGATAAATGACTAAGCTCTCTTGTGGCCCCTTGTGGAAAGAAAACAACCAGTGGGAGAATGTTGGGTTGCGTTATATTCTTTCCATGACTAGCCCACGTAGTTAACCAGGGGGTTAGAAGGGGGGTGGAGCCCCCCCTTCATTGCACCGATTGCATAGTGGGGGGAGTCACAGGGGGTTTGAGGGGTGCAGGTAACCCCACTCTATGGGGTCAAGGGCAGCACCCCGGAAAATTTTGGTTTTGGACCCTATATTAGGTTGGGCGGACCTCCCTATGGTTTTGTGCATGTTTTTCGGAAATGGTTTTGGATGCGATGGTTTTGGGTTCATGGTTTTGGATGCGATGGTTTTTGGTCCATGGTATTGGATGCTTCAACAATTATAAATATGTATTGTAACATTGAAAGGAACATAATGAAAAATCAAGCTGGTAGTCCTAGTTTTGGGATCCAGGGGAAAATCTGTGTGTATATGTGTTTTATGTGTTATGCTTTTGCATTGTTTATTTTCTGTGTTTTAGAATTCATATGCAGGTAATTTCTATACGGGGTTAAAACCTACACATATCGTCACCATGTCCAGACCCATAGCTGGTGCAGGAACCCAACCTGGTGTTGGCTCCAGTTCTACTCCGGTGGTCACATATAGCGAAACATCCTCAAGAATTGTTCCGACAGCGCCCATGCTCCCTTTTATGGCTGGGTTAAGTCTCTTGGATTTTAGTCAGTTGATAAATGATCCTATACACTATGATGTTGGTTTCCCTGCTATGCCAACTAAGCTTCCCTCCTACATCCCAAAGTTTGAGGGTAATTCTAGAGAGGACCCTAGCAATCATTTCCACTCCTTCCATAGGTGGTGCTCATCCAACTCCATTACCGATGACTCCATTCGTCTTCGGTTGTTCCAATGCATGCTCAATTGAGATGCTGCTAAATGGTATGTAGACCAGCCCACCACATCTTATTCCATTTTCGCGATGCTTGCTAAAGCACTCCTCTCATAGTTTCAGTTACCTCTCTAATACAACACTGGTACGGAGCTATTGACTTCATTCTGTCAGTCCTCTGCCACTCACGTTTCCGATCATGTTCAGGAATGACATAGAAGGAGGAGCACATGTCGTGCCCCTCCCTTCAAAGACTGTGTCTATCTAGATTGGTTTCTTACGAGCCTTTTACCACCCATTGGAAAAGATGCCGCATCCCATTTTCCTTAAATAGAGGAAGAATCTCTCTAAACCTCTCTAAGATATGACCTAACTTATGCACAGTTCAGTTATGTCTATACCATCATTCCAGATCTCCCCCATCCTAGAAGTGCCAATGCACGGGAGCATCTCACCCTGCGGACGGTATCATTGGAACCCTTTCACATCCCTCACCATATACTCAACAAAGTTATGGCTATCCGCAGGGGGGCACCATTTCCTCCAACACTTATGCCCCTCCTGCTAGCAACATGTTTTAAGGGCCCCAACTTGTTTACCAAACTGTTGCTCCTCCTTATGCATAGTCGAGCCCCTCAAGCATTAGTGCCACAAACTCCCATGCATCCTCAGCCCCAACATCCACTACACCCTAAAGGTCAAGTGTTTGTGTAGTAGAGTGCAAGCAATCCCCAAAATTCAAAGAAAAAGAATAAGGGGAAGGGCAACAAGGGTAACCAGAGTAATCATGGTAATAAACCTAGTGAACCCTAAGGGAACTAGCCTAACACCCACAATGAGCAACAAGGCAGTTAGCCCAAGAAGAACAAGGCTATTCGTATGAACAAGCCGTGTGCATGTTATGGTTTACATGTCCATTATGCACATGAGTGTCCTCTCTTACCCCAGATGCGCCAAATGTGGGAATCTCATGCAACTTCTAGAGGTCAACAATCGCCTCAGAATCTTGTGCCATCTCAAATGATAGTGCTAAAAAATCCTTTCCCTTAGCAAGGATTTGTTGTTGCTCAACCTCAGCCAGGTCAAGCATCCCATCCCCCCCAACCTTCTCGTCCTAGTGACTACCAAATCCATATAATGAATTCTAAAGAGGTCAATCCCTCTGATATCAACCTGCAAACACGGTTGCGTCAATATGAAAAGTTATCAACTTTGTCTGCAACTCAATCCAAAACCAAAGCATCTACTGAGCCTCTTACGACACCAAATGGTTCACTACATATCCCTCAACCTAAAGTTGAGGAAATTGCTAAGATCCCCAAGGGACCATTATGTTGTAATGCGACTTCTAACGGAGCTTCCCATACATACAGTATAGTAGACGACTTGGCACAATCACCTATTGCCATGTTGACGCTTGAAGTCCTCCAATCATGCCCATCTCACAAGAAAGGTATAATAACTTCTTTGGGTGCAGTAGATCCTTCTGATGATCGTTTGGTTGTCTTCCCAGTTAATACATGAGAACATCCCCCATTACCTTCATCTGTTTCATTCCAGATACCAGTTCGAGTTCGTAATGCCATCATCTCCCAATGCATTATTGATGAACATGCATCCACCTGTATGATGTCCATTACTATTTAGAAACAACTCAAGTCAACTGAGTTGTCCCCCTCCACCATCACTTTTTTTGCTTGGGATAGATATTCCTCCTAGGCTCTTGGCATGTACTGCAACTGTCCAGTGACTCTTGCGGGCAAGAATGTCCATGTAGACATTGAGGTTATCGATGCCCCTTTAGATTTCAACATTCTTTTGAGTCGTAGTTACACATATGCCATGTCAGTTGTCACATCTATGGTTTTCCACAAGATGTGCTTCCACCATGAAGGGAAGATCGTCACCATCGACTAATTGACATACTATGAGTCGACATCCGTGACCTCCCCCGAGTCCATTATCTCATCAATGTCAGATAAGCAGGCTTCAACTCCTCTAACCAGTGTTTCACCCGAATTCTATAAAGATTCCTCATTGTTGAGTGCTTTCCCTGGTCCTCCCCCTCTCATCTCAGAGCCTAACTCTTTGATTGTTTGCATGTTATGAGCGTCACGGCGTGCTCTGAAGCAATCTAGTACATCTAATTCGCAACCAACACCTCAAAACCCCGCGGTTACCGTCCCAACTGATTCATCTGGATCCACCCCCCAGGACCTTCTCCGTTTGTGGGTGCCTCTCATATGTTACCACCATGAACTGTTCCTCTAGGTCTCAACCATACAAGAGTTTTTCCGCTGTGACATTAACCTACAGGCTAGATACCTTTTTTGTTTCCTCCTCTAGTAATATTTTATGTCCTTGTCATTGCTTCATTGGTCCTTCCTAACATGACTTTGGGGATCCTAGTATGGTACATTGACCCCCTTGCAACCACTCTGCCTGGTCAACCAAGAACTTATCATTCTTTGACCTTGTCTCAACCAATCCCTAAGGCCCCTACTGCTGCTCCAATTCTGCCGCAACCTCAACAGGAACCCACTCATGTTGTGAAAGAATCCAGACAGGGGGGCAAAGTCAAGAGGAAAGAACCTAAGGATGAGGCTCCCCAAGCGCGTGCAACCCCCAAGGCCCCAAATCTATCACCTCCATGCACTTTGTGTAAAGTTGTTGGGTATGCCACCAATAATTGTCCTGAGGTTCCTCATCTCACACCTTTGGTTCATGAAATGTTCTCTGAGTCAAATATCCCTGAGGTCCATGTTATCTTATTGAGTCCAGCTAAGAAACTCAGAACATTACGCACAAATCACCCTTGTGCCTTGTGCATTCATCATGGTCACTATTCCCATTTTTTCCTTCATCTCGAAAAATTTCGCGATTGCCTTTGAGGCACTTCACGAATACAAGGCCACTTGTAGTGGATCACCGACTCGTCTACCTATGGATTATGGTACCAATGTAAACTAGAACAGGGGGACTTTGGTTCCACCATCTTGATCCCTCCCCCTGATGTCAATATGATGGACTCCATAGGCCATATCCTTTACCTGTCATCATTCTTGAGATTCTTGCAGGAAAACCTCTCTAAGGTTCTTGTGCGTGCTTCTATCGAACCTTCCTCATCAAAAGCCCAAGTCTCAACATCGGTAGATTTTCCATCTACTAGCTCATCGTCTACCATTCCAGATGATGTGTATGTGAATCTTCTTTCTTAGGATGATGCAACAGAAACCACCCCTGCATCATGTAGTCAATCTTCCTCCCATGCCCCCATCTTCCATTTTGATGAGGACATCATGGAAGCCATGGCTACCCTTGATTATCCTTCGGATGATATGCACCATCGTGTGTACGTCCTTCCATATTTAGAGTCCACCACTCTAAGTACATCCAATACACCCATAGAATTTTTCTGGGGCACATAGGCCCCTACATCTCCTTATCATCCTTTGGAGGATCTCATGCCAAGTTGGGTCGAGATCCTTGGATCCCTTTTTTCGAGCACTCGGAACACAATGGCACTCCTCAAACTCCTCCTGCTAGAGGACATCATCCCCACCTCTGCATACCAAATCAATCCCCTCCATCACATATGTTTGTGGGCAGTATCCCATGCTTGGGGGAATGATGGTTTTCCCTTGGCAATCTTCTCAATTGATTAACATAAGTCTTAGCCTAGATCACCACCGGATCTAGGTATGGTTGATTATCCTCCCATTCCTTGGATAGTTTGTCCTACCAGCCTCTTTGGTGAGCCATATTCTCATCGCATATCATAGAGGTTTCATACCATATCTTCAAATATTCTACTCTATGTCCACATAGTCCCCATGTTTCACTTAGTGGATGAGAATGATTCTAGACCTCCTCTAGTAGTTCATTCATGTTTTCCTTTTCCCTTAATTCTTCACGAGGAACCATCATTCTAAGAAGCATTAAGGCCATCTTTTGGCAGGTAAGGCCACTTGCTTGAAAGTCGTAGATCCCAACTCCGATGTTCAGTTCATTCACTATGATCTCCACAAGATTTAGGGCCTTCTCCTCCTCTCAAATTGGAGGGAAAGCACCCTTTTATATGAAAAAATATAGTTTTTCTATTGTACATTGTGACCAAACCATATCTCAAGTTGACAAACCATTAGCACCATTAGAAATTTCTCATTGAGTACTATAATGGGTCTTTCTTAGTTTTTGATGATTTGACACTTCACTCGGAAGCCATTTTTCCAAGAAGGGTCACTTCTTCGCCTCTCAAAATCAAACTTATTCATATGTGACACTTGAAATTTGGGGACCACCTTCCCTTGGAACTTTTCTTCTCACACGTCGATTTTCATCATGAGTAACCACCATTTACTCATATTTTCAAGGTCCCCACCGGGCCTATTTTTTGTGGCAGCGTCATCGAGTCACCCTTTTTCAAAGCATCCGCGATGAGTTACACTTGCATCCATGGAGTTTGTTTCATATCCCATTATATCATGTCACAATATTCCATCCATATTTGCATAACATTAATCCTATCTTTACCATTTTGGCCTTCAGTCATACTGTCCCCCATCCCCTCCGGAGTCAAGTCAGTGGTTGCTAGGTCCACCATGCACTTTATGCTCTGACAAGGGAAGCCGTATGTTTTTCCCTCAGTCCCATAATTTTAAATTGTCCCTAGTGTCAGTCCATTAGGCACATTACTATTTTCCCTCGTGCCTTACTTGAGGATCCTCATTTCCTCACCTATCCCGAGCCCTATTTTGTTGACATCAGCTCATTTATTCCAGAAGAACGACCTAGAGGGCGGTGTATCTTAGTTCGAGCTTCCATTCTTCTTCGATGCCTCGGATCAAGCAAAGGGACTCATTATTTCCCTTTGACTTGGTCATTTCATGCTCCTTATTCATACACTTGATGGTCTAGTGATGCAGCAGATTGTACCATTGATTTCTGGGTGTGTGTGAGATGTTTCAATCCTCATGAGGGATTGGCCCTTCAGGTAGCCGCCCACATGCCCAAATGCCTTCATATTATGCTACAACCTCAGATGCAGTTCTACAAATTTGATGGGTTCGGTTCCTACTGATCACAGTGTTCATAGAATGCACGTCTTCTTCATATGATCCATTCAGTTTTGTAGAGACCTTCCCTGTTTAGCAGTGCTTCTTTGGTTGTTCTACCCTCCCTGCCACCCATTTTCGAGGGAAGGGCCACTATATCTCATGTACTCAGATGATATTTTCTTCAGTCTTGGCTCATAGTTTTCCAGGTGCATTATGTATGTGGGACACATTGTATTATTTTTTGGCTCAGTTATGCTAGCGTGTCATGTACCATTCCACATGTACTTCATTTCTCAGTTTTATGTTTTTGGGCGCATCATTATTTTTGTACTAAGTTATCTCTGTGGGTATAGGTATGCCTCCCCTGCCTCACTGAGATCCAGTACCACAACATAAAAGGAGACTTGCATTGGTCTCACCCCCTCTGTCCCTATCCTCTTTCACTTCAGCTCTATTGGTCTCTCTCTCTCTCTCTGACTCCACTTTGTTGTCTAGTGATTGTGTCTTTACAACATACTTTGGTCATACATTTTTCTCCTAACACTGGTACGTTGGGGGGAAATCTGTTATCACCAAAAAAATCATCATCTAGCCTAATTTACTAGATGGACCAAAGTACACCATGTAAGGCCAATTTTACCATAGTAAAATTGCTTTCACTGTGAGAAATTACTTAATAAACCACATTTGTTAAGTAATTTATAGTTACAGCCATGATGAATAATTAAATAAATCACTATTTATTTAATAATATTCTAGGAATAATTAATTAAACCACTATTTAATTATTATTCCTTGTCATATTTGACCCAGTTATGAAAAACAAACAGATAAATCATTAATTATCTCATTTTTCTCTAGGGATAATTAATTAACCACTAATTAATTATTAGTCCTTATCAAGTTTGATTAAATCCCTTAGAAATAATTAAATAAATCATTATTTGTTTATTATTCCTTAACCAATTTCTTGAGTTGATAAATAAATCATTTATTTATTTAGTATTTCTAAATAAAAGTTTAAATATTTTTCCCCTCCTAACCGAATATAATAAAATATTCCAAGTGGTTATTCCAAGAATGGGTTAATAATATTTTATTATTGCTCATTATTTGAGGATAACTTAATATTTTGTTATAAATATAAGGGTTTTCCATTCATTATTCATGTTTGAGTATTTTCATTGTTGCACTCATCGTTGTAACTCTGATTATTATCACCGTCACACACCATTTTTCTTCCATTTGAGTTCCCATTGAGCTCAAACATTTTATTTGTTGGATTTACACATTATAGAGGAGAGAGACTCTATCAAAACGTTGAAGACATTTGAGGATAGCCAAGAACCCATCCCTAGATATGAGGGTGCAGAAGGGTGTAGAGTGGAAGCAAGGGGAGTTCTTCCCAAAGGGGAACACCTTAAAACATAATTATAATTATTAATTTTATATTTATATTTACATTTTTATGTAATTTGACCATGTCAAAATGTTATATTGATAATTATCAATATTATTTATTTTATTTTATTTTATTTTATTTCGTTGTTAATTTTACTTTTACATTTAATTTATTTTGACATAGTCAAAATGTTTACAGGGCATTACAACATCTCTCCATAGGAAATTATTTTTCAATTTAGCCCACATGTAAATGTTTACAAATGTCTACACAACTACAACATATCCTCAATGCCTTTTTGCTTTTATATTTAACTTTAAAAATGTTATAAAATAACATAAAAATAAAATATTTTGATTTTGAAAGGAGTTATGGTTTTTGGGAAAGTGGTATTGATAAGTCATGGTACTAGCCAGGCCTGGAATTTGACGTCTCATAGGACGTATTTTTAGTTTCATAACGTATTTGACGGCCGATGAAAAATTATCCACGTCAAACTTGACCTGTGATATACTCTTGTAACTCGTCAAAATGACGTTTAATTTTACATGTAAAATGTAAAAATATGTAATACCTTTTTTACATAGAGTCGGGACTTGAGACTGGTACACAAGTGACACAATTGACACAATTTGAACTTAAGGCTATTTAAATGCTCCAGTGTCTACACCTACTACCCAATACTTATCATTAACGGGAGTAACTCTAGAGTTGTCATTTAAGGCTCCACACATACTAATGATATGTAAATTTAATTTGATGTTCGTTAATCATTCCCTGACTGCAAGACCAAAATGTTGCAGCCTCCCAGCTAATCAAGTGTATTTTGAGTTTTGGACATACGACTCTATCTTCCCATGCCGATTGAAGGTGTCGGATTAGAATTTGCGAGTAGGCCTGGATGCCCAACAACCCAACTCATCACTTCAAGTTTCTGAGATCATTTCAGCATAATTCTAGGTAAGACCTCTCGTTTTGCTTCACCTCTTTCACGGTATGATAAAGAATGATAAAAGAGTTTAATGTCAATTAATTCTATATTATATGCAAACAAATTTTAATAAACTTTCATATACTAGTTAAACTCTCATTTGATTTTTCAAAATGAATATAGGTTATCTAATATTCCTCAATGTAAATAAATTAACAAATTTGCATCTAAAATTTGAGTACCATGAATTTATACATAAAGAAAAACTACAGATTATTAAATATGTGTTGTAAACCAAATCCATTGATGTTAGAGAGATTAAGAACTACAGATTATTAAATATTTGTTGTAAACCAAATCCATTGATGCTAGAGAGATTAAAAATAACATTGACCACTGCACTACATTTCTATATAATGGCCCTTAAAAATAACATTGACCACTGCACTACATTTCTATATAATGGCTTTACATTTCTATATTATGGGCTAATCATTCAAGAAGTATTTCATAGAATTATAGCAATGGAGGGCGATCTAATAACCTAGAATGAGGATCTGGGATAGATATGATTGGGATAAATACTTTGAAAAACAAAGTCTGGAAAAGAGTAATGAATTTGTTTTCTGATAAAATAACCAGGGAGAAAGAAGTTTAAATGGAAGGGAGGGAAATTGGAATTTAATGGGGGAATTAAAATTATAATTTGCCTAGGAATTGGTTAAAGGTTAGTGGTTAAGGTTTTTACATGGTATTTTCTGCCTAGGATTATCGGAATTCAAATAAATAAAGGTTTTTAATGTATATGTCGAACTATGGATGCGGTCCAGGCTAGCTTGCTCTGTATGTGGTTAGAATAGTATTAAGTAACCGCATTACAAAACAAAGAACAATATTATGTTAACCTTTTTTTAATAGTGTTTCAAACGGACTCTTCTTTAACTCTGCCCAGCTTCCAGCCTGATTCTCAGGCTGCCACTAAAATAATGTGATTTTTTTAATACTTAACATGAAAAAAATTGACAGTCATAAATTTACTAAAACGTAAATTGACGGACATGGAAAACAAACAATTGTTTTCCGATATTCATTTGACAGGCAAAAAATATTTGAAATCCCAGGCCTGGTACTAGCCCATGGTATTGTAACAAAGCCTATTTACAAGTTAACAATATCCATGGTTAGGAATCTTATTATATTGTATTATTATTTTAAGTATTAAGTTTTAATTTAAAAAATGTTATAGAACTAGCACAACTACATTAGTAAATGTGTTTGATATATGTTGAAGGCCTATAACTACTATTCATTAATTAATTAATTAATAATAATTGATTATTATTCATTAATCACTTAATTAATTAATTATTAAATATTATTAATAATTACTAATTAATATTAATATTAATAATAAACCCAAGGGAATAATATTAATCCTGAGGGATTAATATTGTAAACCAAAGGTTTATAAACCCTAAGACAAATATTATAAACCAAAGGGAATAATAAACCCAAGGGATTAATATTAAAAACCGAAGGGAATAATATTTAATGCAAGGGATAAATATTATAAACCCAAGGTATATAAACCCTAAGATAAATATTATAATCCCTAAAATAAACATGGTTTACCACGACTGATTTTCATATTGACACAATATTTGTCGCAATGTGACATTGGACTATGTTTGAACATGATTGATTTTAATATTGAGACAACCTTTGGCACAATGCAACATTGGACCATGTTTGGGCATAATTGACCATGGTTGATTTTCATATTGAGACAATCTTTGTCACAGTGTGACGTTGGACCGTGGCTGACCATGGTTGTCACAATGTCATGTTGGACCAAGAGGCAATCTTTGTCACAATGTGACCATGGTTGACCATGATTGAGCATGGTTGACCATTTCGACAATCTTTAACAAAATGTGATGTTGGAACATGGTTGACCATGGTTGATTTTCGTATTTAGACAATCCTATCACAATGAAACATTGTTTGGTTTTCATATTGAGAGAATATTTGTTACAAAGTGAAGTTGGATCATGGATGACCACGGTTATAAACCCAATGGATTTATATTAAACCCAAATATTAATATTATGAACCCTAAGAATAATATTATACCCTATAAATATGAACATTTAGATTAATAAACCCAAGGGATTATTGCTAAAAATCCAAGGGATTGTACACATTTGTATATTAAAAATGCATCAGAAACTTGTGTATGACATCGATGCCCTTATTCTTTCATGGTGTACCTTAAAATCCAAATTCCTCATCCCAATATCTCTGTTTGTCTTCGCTGAAATCAAAAACCCAAGAATTAAATATTATTTTGAATTTTATAGCATTTAAAGTCGTTGGGATTTTGGTTATAGAAGGAATTTTAGAATAACAGAGGGGGCAACCTTGGGCACTCTATTTGGTAGAAAACAATACTAGTTTGGAGGAACAACTAGATATTACCCATATCACATATTTACATAACAAATGAGAAAAAGGTAATGTACATTTATATCAACCATTATCAAGCAAATAGCACCTACAATATTTTCTTTGAATGGCAGGGGCTTCACCAGATCCCAACAGATGCATTTCTTGACTCACATAATCTTTGAACAAATGTTGGTCGCCTTGATTAAAAGAAATCATTCCTATTGGTAATACCCAATAGTTTTACAAGGACGGTTTGGTTATGGTAAATTCTAAGAAATAGTATAAATGGATGCCACTGGTTATATTCTCTCCTTGCAATCCCATTCTAACTTTGCTTTGAAAACTTGAGCACTCCCTCTTCCTGGTACAACTGAGTAGCCTTCGATATTATATGTTATTATATTTCTTGGCTTTATGTATTTTCTGTTTCGACTGAAATGGTTATTATAAAGTTATATCATGTGTATACATGTGACGATGAACCAATGTATTTATTCTTAGCTTTATTACGGTAATGAAAATTGATCTATCAAGATTCTTTTTGAAGGCCTATTGGTCTCCAATTGCCGTTAAGGGGTATGGGTTAGGTGGTTCCTCTGCTACCGTCGATTTGAAGATGATTGATCTAACGGTTTGAACAATTTGGGAACCGGTTAGTGTACCGGCCACTCAAGCCTCGCTGCTTGGTTTTTCCATTGCGCCTTACTAGGTGCAAGAAAATGGATTTGCAACACTTTGGAACCCTAATCATTGCTTCTCCTATACAGGTATGGCATTTTACATCTCTTGCTCCTAACGAGACAATTCTTAAGTTCGCTACATTACCCACCTAATAACTTGTCTCAATTTCATGTCTGTAGTGATTCAATGGAGGGTTATTCCTCATGCTGTAGCATTCTACAAGAACTAAGCTCGCCAGGAACAAGGTATAATCTTGCATACTCCACTCTCGTCGCCACTCAAGAATTACTATTATATGTTATCTATTTTTTTTTCAATCAACTTAAGCCCGCCAGGAACAAGGTATAATCTTGCATACTCATCTCTCGTCGCCACTCATGAATTATCATTATATGTTATCTATTTTTTTTTCTTGATTGTAAAAATGATGGCATGGTTTGAATTCAAAGGGGAGCTTTACAACATATCAAGGTGATGGAATTTCCGGGTATTGTTTCTCCTTGTAAGCTATGTTCTTACGTATTTGTCACACATTTTAGATCCAACTAAATCCATTTCATTATGCCACATTATCAGCAGTCGAAAAGCAGTGGATACGAGGATCTGCCATGTAAAACAAACCCTAGCCATAGATAAGTTTCTAACAAAAGTATATTCCCAACACATTAAATCTTTGTCATTGATTTAAAAACTCAACCAACCTCCATCCACCCTAAAGTTGAAATATATATGCATTCAGTGAATTCAATATTTATCAAATATTTTGATTTTGAAATGATTTATGTTTTTTTGGGCATGTGATATTGATAAACCATGGTATTGGCCCATCGTATGGTAACAATGCCTATTTAGAAGTTAATAATATCCATGGTAAAACAAGGGTGAATATTCATGGTTAAGAATCTTGATATATTGTAAGTATTAAATTTTTATGTGATTATTGTAATAACCCTAGTTAAAAGTTCATGTAATAAAGTTAATAAGGAAAAAAATAACACCAAGTTCATGAGGCACGTAATCCAAGATGAATGTTGGGAAAAAACATAGTGATGGGTATCGGTGGTGATTAATTAATGGCTATGGAAATTGGAAAAGACAATGGCAAAGGCAAAATGGCATTAATTGGCACTTTATTTATGAAATAATGGAAAATAGGAGAAAATAAAAGTGAACGGTTACAAAATTGCATATGTGGAAAATTGAAGGGAAAATAGAGGAAAATGAAGAAAATAGATGCCTTAATGATAAAAAGGCTTATGATGATAAATCTATAGCTTTTATTCATTTTTAGCTTGGAGATCTCTCTCTATTCTCTCTCTCTCATACTCTTGCACACACACAAAAATATTGGAGCATTGTTGAAGCACTCTAGGTTTCATTAGATTTGGAGAAATGAGGCAAAGGAAAGCAGGAAAGTGCAAGGGGACAATGGGATTAAAAACTGCAACTGGATTTATTTGTATTTACCAAGTTGCATGTATGATTTACTTGCTAGTTTTTGCATGCATAGTGTATGCATGTGGTTATTTGGTTATGATTTGACATTGGCATGAAGGATTATCTGGATTGACAATGTGATCCACGTGGATATTGGTGGCCACCCACCAATTCCACTTGGACCCCCACCATTGTTTCTTTCAGTTTTTCAATTTCCTTATTTGTAGTAGAATTTACTATTTTTAGCAGTTTTTCGGGTCCTGAACTTCTGGAGCCATTTTGAGGCCCTAAACGATGTTTTTTGGGAACACTGGGAGCAACAGGGGTCCATGGACCTATGATGCTCTTTCCAAAGTTGTAGTCCTCGGATAGATGTTTCTATCAAGGTATTGTGTGCATCAAACGAAGATCGTATGCCAAAGTTATGACCCCGGGAAGTTGATGTACCAATTTACCCAAAACGGGGCGCATAATTTGGCGCTTCATCTCCTAGGGTTAGGGTTTTGGATGTTTAGGGTTTTCCATTGTTTCTCAACAATAAATAGGCCTTTGATTCTGATTGCAAGACAATTCAAAGGCATGTATCTGCCACATCTCTCCTCAAATATAAGCTACCATCGCCCAAGACATCTCTCCTCAAATATAAGCTACCATCGCCCGAGCTAGTTTATTTCCATTTTTGTTTATAAGCATTTTCAGTATTTTACATTAATGAAATGAAGTATTATTTCGGTTGTATCTCTGTATTTATTGTTATCTCTATAATTTGTTGTGTTCCTGTTGAAATCTGGATCAGTGGTATCAGAGCGATCTGCTCTTTCTCTCTGTTTTCTTCGCATGTCCCCAACGAGGTCGAGATATAAGGAGTTAGGGTTTGAATGGGTCGAACGTTTGCAAGACCAGCCTCGCAAATCCTAACGGCCTCCCATGGCAGATGAGAAGAAATACGAGGGGACAGGAGATCCTATCAAAATCGTGCTCAAAGAGGCCCTCGAGCGACAAATGAACGCAATGATGGACAACTTTGCCCAAATCCTTCAGTGGCTACCCAGGGGCGACACATCTACTCCCAGCAGCTACTCTGGAAGTGCCACACACTTTAAGGTACAAGTTAACTTTGACATTCCCATATTTGAGGGTCATATAGATGCATACGCTGTAGATAATTTGTTAAATCTGCTAGAAGGGTATTTTTCTGTTCATGATTTTTCTGGCTAGGAAAAGATTACTTTCACTCTTCTCAAAGGCACCCCCCACGTCAAGGACTGGTGGGAAACCTACTGCAAGCAGAAGGATGAAAGAACGGCCTACGTTTTCTAGCCACACCCACTTGGAATTCATTCTGGAATGCCATCAAGGATCAGTACTACCCTGTCAAAAGCCATGAGGATAAATACATAAAGTGGACAATGTTGTGGCAGGGAAGGGACCAATATGTTTCGGAGTTTACCAATATTTTTCATACCCTTCGCACAAAGTTGGGTATCAAGGATTCTAAGCTGCATTTGGTACTCAAATACCGCATCTACCTACACAGGTATATCCAAGACAAGATGGAGTTCCTAGACATCTCCTCGCTTGGCACGACGTACAGATACGCTGTCAAGATGGAGCAGAAGTTTAAACAAAAGAAGTGAGACTTTGGATCTGCAAATCTGAAGCCAGGGAAGGGCGCCCCCAAACCGTTGAACAAAGGAAGAAGCTAAGGCATGGTAGCCCAAGACAACCCACCAAAGCCACAAGCAAAGAATAACACCACGAAGCCAAAGAAGGACACGGGAAAGTGTTGTGAGTTCCATAAGAGCTCCACTCACAACACAAGTGAGTGTTGGGCCAAGTAGTCATTGGTGGCCTAGCTAAAGTATTCGAAATTAGATGCATATTTAGACTCTGAGTCAGAACACGATAAGAGGAATGACAAAGGGAAGTAGATTATCAATGTGGAGCCCAATGCCACCTTTTCCACCACAAAGATCCAGAAGGAGGAACCAGAAGATCCAGAGGAGGAGGAGCACCTCTTCCATTCCCAGATGTGGGTGTATGTCTCCCCGCTACAATTCATTGTCAACAACAGGAGCCAAAAGAACCTCATTTCGATAGAGTTCGTTAAGCAGCTGGGCTTACCAACCACAGCACATCCACAACCGTACACCATCGGGTGGCTTCACCAAGGAAGGGATCTTCGCGTGAGCCAACAGTGCCACCCAATACAACATCAAGCCCTTCACGAATGAGGTATTGTGTGACATTGCTCCCCTTGATGTTTGTGATGTATTATTAGGCCAATCATACTTGTGGAAGCGACATGCTGTATATGAGTCAAGGCCTCATTTTGTTATTGTTACTTTGGTAAATAAGCTGTACAGGATACCGGAGGTAGCACCACCTATTGCCATCTATTTGGTTACTACAAAACAATGCAATAAGCTAATTTCCAAAACTGGGAAATTTTGTTTCCCTGATGATATGTCCTCATGGAAAGAAAAAGACGGTGGCCATGACCTCTAGATAGGGCCCCTCTATAGGACAACTACAGATGGATAAGGTCGTGGAGGAGTAAGAGGACATCTTCACCTCCCCCTAGGGGTTCCTCTGCACTATCAGGTCAAGCACTCCATCGATCTGACCCCATGTGCACCGCTTCCCAATGGACCAATCTATCGTGGATCTGTTCTGGAGAAGAATGAAATCAAGAGGCAGATTCAGGAGCAGCTGTAGAAAGGTCACATCTGGCTGAGTTCATTTCCCTTTGGGAGCCCGATCATGTTGGTACAGAGGAAGGATGGGACTTGGAGACTCTGTATTGACTATTGGGTGCTGCACAAGATCATTGTCCAAAATAGGTACCCGATCCCATGGATTGATGACCTTCTAGACCAACTAAAGGGGGAAAATATTTCAGCAAGATCAATTTGTGTTAGAAAATTATATATTACAGAGCAATTGAACATATAAAATATTGCAGAAATATAAACACAGAAAATGCATAAAACAAAAGAGACACAGATATACGTGGTTCACCCAGTTTGGGCTACATCCACGGAGAAACAGCCAATCCTTCCTTTTATATTATCCAACAAACTGAAGAGATACAACCTAAAGCAAATCCGTTGTAACACCCTCTTCACTCTCGATCTCCTCTCTCTTCCTCACTAAGAATATAGATCTACATAGACGCAATACAATTCCCTCATATATAGTGAGGGGTTGCCTTCTAGGGCAAAAACCCCTAAACTAAACATAACTTCTACCATCAGATCATCCGCCTAATGAATGGCCTATATTGACTAGAAATTACTAGACTTTTACAAGGCAATTTTACATCTATTTTTAGCCTGCCAGGGGACCGCTGGCCCCTGGACCCCCCAGCCGGGGGGGATCGGCCCCCCTCGTGGAGGGGTCTACAATCTTCCTGGCGTATACATCCGGCTGAAACTTTTGAATACAAAAGATAATCAGGCTCCACACCCAACAATTTGAAGTCAGGATATCACCAGGTACTAATCGAACTGTGTGGAAGATTGCCTTGAAAGCCAAGGAGGCCCTTTTCGAATGATTCGTTATGCCTTTCGAGTTGATGAATACTCCTGCAACCTTCATGAGTGTTGGTTTGTGTTATATTCTTTCCACGACTATCCCACGTAGTTAACCGAGGGTTCATCGGGGGGGGAGGGGGAACCCCCCGTTCATTGCACCGATTGCGTAGCAGGGGGGTCACAGGGGGTTTGAGAGGTGCAGGTAACCCCACTCTATGGGGTCCGGGGTAGCACCACAGAAAATTTTGGTTTTGGAACCTATGTTAGGTTGTGCAGACGCACCTATGGTTTTGCGCATGATTTTCTCACATGTTTTTGGATGCGATGGTTTTCGGTCCATGGTTTTGGACGCAATGATTTTTGGTCCATGGTATTGGATGCTTCAACATGTATAAATATGTATTATAACATTGAAAGGAACATAACAAAAAATCAAGCTAGTAGTCTCGGTTTTGGGATCCAGGGGAAAATCTCTATGTATATGTGTTTTATGTGTTATTCTCTCGCATTGTTTATTTTCTGTGTTTTAGAATTTGTATGCAGGTAATTTATGTACGGGGTTAAAACCTACATTTGGTATCATAGTTTTTTTAGCTTCAAGGGGACACCTTTGTTGCTGAGGTGTTTTGCTCGGGCCTGTGCTACATCTTGTTCAGAGGGAGATCTGTGAGATCGATTCTGGTGGTGAAAGAAGATGGTGAGAAGTGGAAAGATAGAGATCGAGAAATTTAATGGTCAGAGTTTTGAGTTGTGGAAACTCAAGATGGAGAAATATATTGGTGGATAAAGATTAGTGGATCAAGATAGATCCGAGTACTAAACCAACGGGAGTGTCCGATGAAGAATGGAAGAAGTTGGAGCGGAAGGCAAAGAGCACAATACAATTGTGTGTCTCAGATTCAGTATTGTTGAATGTATCAGGAGAGGCTACAACGAAGGCTTTGTGGGACAAGTTAGGGAATTTGTACCAATCTAAGTCTCTAGTGAATAAATTGTTCCTGCGGAAAAACTTGTATAACCTGGGGATGAAAGATGGAGACTCCGTGATAGAGCAGCTGAACGCATTTAATATTGTGTTAAGTCAGTTAGCATCTGTTGATATTAAAATTTCAGATGAAGATAAGTGCATCAGTTTGTTGTGTTCTCTACCAGATTCGTGGGATAGTCTGGTTATTGCAATAGGTAGCAATGCAACTACCTTGCAGTTTGATGAAATAATCTCATCCTTGCTGACGAAGGAGATGAGACAGAAAAATATGGAGAGCCAGAATGGTGATGCCTTGTCTGTATGAGGATGGTCCCAGAACATAAACAAAAATAAGTCATCGAGTGGGAGATCTAAATCTAGAGGG
>APFE030867188.1:43678-56149 GCA_000404065.3 Pinus taeda
CCGGCTTCAGATTTGGATCACCAACGGACGCGGCCCTCAAATAGCTCTGATACCATGTAGGAATTTACAGGGTAAATTGCTCAAACAGAACACCAAAGGACACCGCTCACAAACAGATCACAGATCAATACACCAGTATTTTTGACGTGGTTAAAACCCTCAAAGAGGGAAGCAGTCCACGGCCTGAGCCAACGCGGCCCCTTCAGGCAATTTATTAATAAAAGAATGAAAATTTACATAAGCTTCTCTCGTAAACAGTTAACCTACAAATGACCCTCCATGCTCTTTAAATAGAAATCATGGACCAATCGGGTGTTAAGCCACGGATCATGTGTCGGTAATACCAAGGAGAGAATGAACCGTCGAATCACTACATACCATGACCGTCGGATTGTAAGTTACAAAAGTACATAGTAAAGAAACACACTTTACCTAACTCTATACTAGACCAAGTTATACTTAACTATTTTCTATGCATTGGCTCAGGTCGTGGACTGTTTCCCTCTTTGAGGGTTTTAACCACGTCAAAAATACTGGTGTATTGATCTGTGATCTGTTTGTGAGCGGTGTCCTTTGGTGTTCTGTCTGAGGAACTTACCCTGTAAATTCCTACATTCTAGAGGCTTTCAATGCAATCGGACTTCAAAAAGTCACCTACAGGAAAATCTACAGGAGGCTGCAGGGGATCTACAAGAGGTCTATAGGAGGATCTACAAGAGGATGCCGAGAGCAGTTTTGGAGGTTTTGAAGGTAGGAAAGTGGGTGGAAAGGGTAGCTGAAGGCTAGAAGGATATATTAAGGTGTCTAGGGTTCGTCAGGGATGATTAAGAGAGGGAGAGATGGTTGGACTTGTTCAAGGGAAGGGAGGAAAGTTCATGAGAAAAGTGCAGAAAATCAGGGCAGATTCACGAGGGACTATGGATGACTTGTGAAACATGGAGCAAAAAGAGATGGTGCTGGCTGATTTATTATGAGGAGAAGATTGCTGCAAGAAAACTATAACTCATCATGATATCAAGCAAGCAAAAACTAGCTATACCAAAAACAGAACTGTGCATCAAGCTAATCTAAATTCTGATCTAGGAAAATAAATGTTGAACAATGCTATATGGAAAGAAAACATGGAAGGGAATTTATTGCAAAGACAAAACTGAGCATGGTGAAATAGATCTACAACAAAGCATGAACCTACTAACGAGCTGCAACACTAGAAATCCTATGGCAAAGGCAAATCTGTGTTCTTTGTGGCAGCAAGAGGGTCTTGGCCTCAGTTCATGGTCCAAAAGGGAGGAAAGGAGGCCAAGGCTCTGTTGATGGCCTTTTTTTATTTTTTCCTATCACTATTCAACCTGCTACAGCAAACTGAAATGGAAACAACCTTTTAAATCACTAAAAGTAACCTATCCCTAACCAAAGAAATCTATCTAACAACAACTAATTCATAAACTGAAACAAAACATATAAATACAAAACAAGAGGTGTTGGGCTACTTGGATCGGGCCATAACCTAAGAGCTTAATCCCTCTGAGGTAACTCAGTGCTGGCTCAGAAAAGATCTCATCTTCATTATCAAAATAATAATAACATTACATGAAACTGTCCACAAAAGTAAGCTGGAAATGAGCAAAGCAAAGCTACAACAAAAGTGCACAAGACTAACATCCAACAATCTAATGAGGCCCTAGGCCTCTCTATTTATACAACTGGGGCTCCCAACAGCTCCCTTAAAATCAGGGAGGCTTGGCTCCCAAAACTTGAGATAGCCAGCAGTTATCCTCCACTTGCTTGGCTACCTTTTTGGTGCATTGATGTGGATGCTTATGCTCCGAGCTCTCTAAAGGAGAATTCAAAGTAGGGAGTCATAAATGAGGGGGACATACTCCTATAAATCCTCTCCCTTGTCTTCTTCAAATATTTTCTGCCAAATGTTCATTAAACCTTTGACTTTGTCTCCCAAAATTGACAAAAAATCTGCATTAAGCAGACATTAGACTTCATGGCATAATGACCAACCCAACTCACTCTATTAGCATAAATATAATAAAACACATGCAATAAACTAATGAGAATGGTGGATTAAGCTATGTTAGGAGTAAAAATGAGCCCATATAATTGCCCATTTATGGGGCTCATCATCACCTTCCTACTTAAAGTGTTTCTCATCCTCTGAGAAACTAGTCCATCTCCACATCTTTGATGGCCCTGATGGCCTCCTTGACATCCCATGCTTCTGATGTGAGATCCTCTTCTTTATCATGTAATATTGCCTTTATGTCCACCTCTTCCCACTGTTGTTGCTCTTCTTCCTCTTTTGTGCCCTCTAGCAGCCCTAGCAGCAATGGGGGACTCAATTTGAGGCCAATCCAATTGACCCTCAACCTCTACATAGAGTGCTTATACAGTGGCACTCTCCTGAATGCTTCTTTCATCCTGTTTGGGGAGTGGTATTCCCTGATCTATAAGTTGTGTGGTAGTGTATTGCACCTCCTCCTACAAGCATGAAGACATTCATCTCCAAACAATCTTTCCATGTCCTCAAAATGTGCAATGGCCTGAGCCTGATCATTAATGTATTTAAGGGCAATTTGAGGATTGTTTGCAAGTAGCTAGTGAGTGCTAATGAGAGTCATAGGGTTTGATGGCTCAGCCCTAATCCTTAAGGGTTCATTTTTCTCCCTTGCCATCAACTTTTTATCTCTGTTGCTCTTTTCTCCTCATGATTCATCCAGGAGGCCATGGCCATGAGCTGCACGTCCCCTAGCCTAGCATTGGGGTCCCACACATACATGTCTATGAGAGCCATGTTATGAAAATAAAACTCTGCCATTTTTGCCTTGTCTTCTGAAGAAGTTTGGTCACATAGGTCCATGAACTATCTGTAATCCTGAAAAGGCATGGTGCCCCTCTGTCCCAAAGTCTTGATCTGAAACTATAGCCATTGGTCTTTGAGGTATACTCCATATGATTTTGCTGGTGTTCTGCACTGTAGTGCCTCCATAGACTAGCTGGCCATGGATGCCAATTGTGTTTCTTTTTCCTGCAGCTATCTTCTTAACATTTCATTTTCTGCTTCCAAGTGTGTTATGGCGATTACCTCTCTATGTCTTACGGTGCTTAACTCCTTGCCCATTTCTCTCAACTTGTTCTCCATGTGGCCAATATCTTCCACCCCCTTGGACTTGGCAATTTGCATCCATCTATGGCTCCTTATCCTTTATTTTTCCAATGCAAAGAAAAGTGGGATTGCAAATTTTTGTGGAATGATTTTTCCCCCTTCAAGAAGATTGTAGTAAGAGCCCAAACTAGGCCGGGGGTCAGGTTCTTGTGCTTCTATTGTTTCCTCCTTCCCCTTTGTTTGCTCTTCTACCCATTTCTCAAGTTTTTCATTCTCCTCTAGCTTTGTTAGGGTCTCCTATAGAGTAGTTTGTGCCTCCTGTAGGACTATTTTTGAGCCCTGTAGTTGCACTCTTTCCTTCCAGGTGGAAGACCTAGGACTTCCTCTTTCATATGTGATGGGGGTTTTTGAAGGAGATTCTTCCCTTTTGGCAGTGGGTGAATCTTCAATTATGATGGGCATTGTTGAAGGTGGTTGTGGCTTTCCTGTTTTTATTCTTGTGCCTCTTCGAGCCTTGAAATACATTGATGTGTGCCTCTTTCTCTTTTGCTTGGGTTTAACTGGGGTGTTGAGGGTGGAAAGAGCAGTTGTTGCCTCCATTTCTAGGGTCTTAGTAAACACTTCTGTCTTCTCTGCCCCTTTTTCCTCTTCTTTTGTCTTCTCTGTCTCTGCTGGTTTTGTTTCCTCTTGCTCTGTTTTGGTTTCTTCCTCCTCTGATTTAGTTTCTTCCTTTTTGGTTGTGGTGTCTTCCTTCTCTGTTTTGGTTTCTTTCTCCTCTATTTGTTCCTCAGTTTCCTCCCCTTCTTACCCTTGCTTCTCTTCCTCCTCACTTTCAGAAGGATTGTGGTCATATGTGAGGGCCTTTATATCATCTTCTCTTGTCATATTTCCGAATATTTCCCATGTTATGGAGATTGTGAAGGTGTGGAGGGCTTCTTCCGCTAATAGTTTAATTAACCCATGGTGAGCCAATTGATCTGGACCTCTTGCCTTCAATTTGATGCTGGAGTCTATAAGGGACTGCAGGAGAAAATAGGGGATGCTGAGTTTTTGGGGTGTGGGAGTGTCCATGCCATATCTCAGCTCATGGAGAAGTCTAAAATGGTAACCATAAACTATGTTATACCTCCCTTCATAGGAAATATACTTGATGATTTGGTAACTGACCTCATCCCAAGGGTAAGGTATGCTTTTTCTTCTAATGCCATTTTTGTCTTCTACAGGATGTTCATTTGGTTGGAAGAAGGTTTTCTTGGCAACTTGTCCAATTGGCTTTTCATCTTTGCTCCAAGGTAATCCAAGGGGAAGGCTGGTAACCCTACTCATAAATTCTAGGGTGATTTCCATGGTGAGACCTCTGAAAGTAACAGTGGCATGGGTCTTTGAGCGAGGTACTAAAGCAAGGGAAAACTCCTGAGAAAATTCTTCATCAAACCCTCGAAATTTTTTGAAAAATGGCATCCAATTTGCTCTCGTGAAAATGGATACCACCTCGGGATGTTCATGGAGCCTGACTAAATTTATGGGTTCCTTCCTCATGAATCCCACTATCATTTTGTTTATGCCCCTTTTGAACTCCCCGGGTAGAGATAGAGACAAACGTTTTTGAAGAAACATGAAATAGAGAAAAAATGTGTTTTTTTAAGAAAACAAGCAGAAATGTTTTTATGGGATTCCTCTCATTCTACAGGCTCAATTCCTTCTTAGAATTATGCCATTCCTTGCACATATTAATATTCAAGGTGGGTTTGTACAGAACCTACCTCTTCAAGCCAGAATTTGAGCAAAAACCCCATGTTTTCTCCTGAAAAACCGCTTATTGTCCTATAGAACTGGTTGTAGGTGCTCCTGTAGGACCTGTTAATACTCCTATAGAGCCCGATACTGCTCCTGTAGAATGCCGATAGGAGGAGGATGGCTGAAAACAACAGAGAACGATGGTTTCGAGGCTATGGAGGTGGTATAGAGCTTTCTGCAGCTAAGAGGGCAATGATGAAATGGAAGAAAAGGTGGTGAAGGAGTCTCGAGGAGGAGTACTTATGTTTTCTTTGAGATATTTTTGGTGATGAGGTGAGCTGGAAAAAGGGTACATTGCCATATTTGGACCATTCGTCCCCACTGCCCTATCATCATGACTCCTTATGACTCCTTCCTGCAATCACTTCCCATCATTGCATCGGAGTTTGTATACTCTCCACTACCTGTCCTTTAGATTTTTCTGTGAGTTGACTAGGTACACGTGTGGTGGCATCTCCAGATGAGCGCAGGTAACTGGACAAGGGTGGCTAGTTAGCTAGCCACCTTTTCTTGTTCAACCGTAACCATCTCATTCGTTTATGCATATTTCGAATTACACAAATGCAACAGAGGAGAGGGTTAGACACTTACCTGCAAGTCGAATGTTCGTGTTGTGGAGCATCTTGGTTCCTTTGCTGCTACATGCTCGTATTTCAGTTGTTGCATACCTGTATTCTTCTCTACTATAGGCTTTCTGCTCCCTGATGTGTGGCTTGTTTTCTCTGTGTAGGTACCCTCTGGCTGGATCTAAGCTGTAGATGTCCTCATCAATCCTATGGCTACACCTATTTTTCTGCAATAAAAAAATCCTACAAGAGATCCTATAGTTGCTTCTCCCTTTAAAATTTTTAGCTGATTCTCGTTCTGGGAGCTGTGAGGATGATACCAGGGCTGTTGATGGTGATGGAAAGGTATTTGGTAAGCTACAGGTGAGATTTGGAGGTGTTGTTCCTTTTTTTTTTAACTAGTTTCTGTGTTTTTTTTTTTTTAGCAAGAAGGAAAGAAATCAATGATGGTGAGGTGGTGCAGGTGTGGAATGGATGGCAAGGAGGGTGGATAGTTGTAGGAGGGCCTACATGCTCTTCATGAAACTTCCCAGCTCCCAAAACTACTTTTTAAAACCCATTTCAAGCTCTCTGTGATTTCTACAGGAGCCTCCTGTAGAACACACAGGGCCTCTTATAAGATACACAGTCTTCAGAAAAAAACACAGTGAGGTGGAAGAAAGGTAAGAAATGATGGAGAAGAATGTGGAGGAGGTGAAATAGGATTTATGGCAACTTCTCTTGCTTCCTGTGGTTCACCTGCAACTTGAAATGCATTTTAAAAGTCAATTCCCCTTCCTTCTTTTCTCTTTTTTTTTTGAAAGACAACTAGGGTGCCTCAAGTAGGTTTTCACCCTAATTGCCTACCCTAGGCGCCTCCAAGGTAGGTTTTCACCTAGGGATCTTATTCACTTTTTTTTTTTCATCACTGGGCCGCCTCCAAAGAGGTTTTCAACCCAATGATGGGACTCAAGTTCCTCATGGAAGTTTTCACTTGAGTCCTTATTATTTATTTATTTATTTATTTTCTTCTTCTTCAGTGAAAGGGTGGTGTGGAGGCCAAGACCTTCTCCACTACCATCACTGTCTTGTTCAAATCCTTAATGAACTCTTTCTTGGAGAGGGGCTTCTTGTAAATTTTCAACCTATGTCCATTGACAAGTATGGGGATGGCTTCCTCATCAATGGTTCTAATCAGAACTAAACCATTGTCATTACATTTTTCCACAATATAGGGTCATAGCCATCTTGTCCTCAGCTTTCCCTTGAAGTCTTTATACCTTGAGTCATAGATCAGTGCCTAATCTCCCTCTCGGAATTGCTTCTCCTTGATATTTTTTTCATGCCATATCTTCCTCTGAAGCTGGATTACCACGGTGTGGAGAAGGGCCTACAATCTTTGTTCATCCAACCCATTGAGCTAGAGTAGTCTTTCCCTCTGTGCATGGCTGAGGTCTAGGTCCAGCTAAGCTGCCATCCTTAATATATTGTATTAAAATTCTATTGACAGTGAAGCCTTCTTCCCACAGACCAGTTCATAGGATGTGAACCCTGTGATGGTCTTCCATGTTGTGTTGTAGGCCCAAGTGGCCTCAACTAGTCTATCCGCCCAATCTTTTCTGCCGCTACTCACTACCCTAGTCAAAATTCCTTCCAAAGCTCTATAAATGACTTCTACCTACCCATTGGCTTGTGGCTGGTAAGGGGTGGAAGTCCTGTGCTTGATTTTATGATGTGTGAGCAGGTCTTCAATCAAATTGGAAGTGAATTGGTTGCCTTGATCTGTAACCAGTTCTCTTGGATACCCGAACTTATAGAATATGTTTTCTCTTAAAAACTTAGCTACTTTTTCCTCTGTTTCTACCTTGATTTCTTTTGTCTCTGCCCATTTTGTCAGATAATCGGTGCACACAATGATGTATTACTTCTGTTTTGAAGGAGGGTTGATAGGACCCACAAAGTTCATGCCCCACATCTCAAATGGCTCAAAAGTCACTTGAGGTTGCATGGGCATCTCATCCTTTGGAGTAGGTTTCTCCATCCTTTGGCACCGATCATATTGGTTGGTATATCTCTTCACAACTTGATGAAGAGTGGGCCAATAGTAATCTGCTTGCAAGATTTTGAACGCAATCCTCTTTGCTGCAAAATGGCCTCCACTAGGCCTGTCATGGCAGGTCAGGAGAATGTCAAAAACTTCCTCCTCCCTGACACATCTTCTCAAGATCTGGTCTGGGTTAAGTTTGAAGAGATTTCCCCCAATTCAGGTGAAAGGGGTGCTTTTCCTCACGATCTTTCTCTTCTCTTTTGAGGACAGGTGTGGTGGGAACTGTGCTGAAATCAAGTAATTTGCTATATCAGCAAACCATGGAGAGAGTACTGAGATAGAAAACAGGTGTTCATTTGGAATTTTATCATCCACCATTCCTTCTTCACCTGCAGGCAAATTTACTCTAGACAAAAAGTTAGCAACAACATTTTCTTTACTAGGCTTATCAACAATGGTTAAATCAAACTGCTACAGTAAAAGAAACCATCTAATAATGTGAGAATTTACATTTGGTTTATTCATCAAATACCTAATTACATCATGATTAGTGTGTGCAAAGGTTTGATAGCCTGTGATGTAATGTCTAAATTTATTTAAGGAATGCACTATAGCCAGGAGTTCCTTCTCATTTACCGTGTAGTTTAACTCTGCCTTTGACAAATTTTTACTTATGAAGTATATGGCATAAGGTAACTTTTCATCAATTTGACCCAAGGTTGCTCCTATTGCTTTGTTTGAGGCATCTTTGTGAATGTGGAAAGGTAGGGCCCATTCTGGGCCTCTCAAAATTGGGGCAGTCACAAGTTTGCTTTTCAAGGCATCTAGGGCTTCTTGACAATTTTCAGTCCATATGAACTCGACATCTTTTCCCAAAAGACCAAACAATGGAGAGGCTAACTTACTGAAATCTTTAATGAATCTTTTGTAATATCCCGCCAAGCCTAGAAAACTTTGGACATCTCTCACCTTTTGAGGAGGTGGGAACCTTTGGATGATGGCAAATTTGTTGGGGTCCACCTACAATCCTTGTTGAGATATTGCATGGCCTAGCACAATCCCTTCAGTCATAAAAAATTCACACTTTTCCAGACTGAGGGACAGGTTTATCTCAACACACTTGTCCAAAACTTTTCCTAAGTTAGATAAAGCTTTCTGAAAGTTAGAACCATAAGGAGTAAAATCATCCATATATATTTCCACTGCATCATGAACCAGTTCAGAAAATATACTCAATACTGCTCTTTGGAAAGTGGCTGGAGCATTGCACAAACCAAAAGGAAGGACGTGATATGCAAAGGTACCCCAAGGACAAGTGAAGGTGGTCTTATCTTGGTCTTCCGAGCTGATTTGAATCTGATTGTACCCGCTAAACCCATCTAGGAAGGAGAAAAAAATTTTCCCCGCCAAACAATCTAACACTTGATCTATGAAGGGAAAAGGAAAGTGGTCCTTTTTAGTGGCCTTGTTCAATTCCCGATAATCGACACAGATTCTCCACTTACCATTTTTCCTTGGCACTAGCACCAAAGGAGCGACCCATTCACTGATGGGTTAGATGAATCCTGCATCCAGTAATTTTTGTAGTTCTTCCTTAACAATGTCTTTAAGGGCTGGATTCATCCTCCTTTGAGGCTTCCTGACTAGCTTGCAATCTTCCTTAATGTATATGTGATGAGTACAAACTGAAGAGTGCACTCCCTTCATCTCCTTATAACTCCAGGCAAAGGCACCTAAATGTTTTCTCAATAAGCTACATAGTTCCTTCTCCTGGGAGGTGGATAGGGATGAATTTATTTTCAAGGTTCTTTCTGGGCCGAACTCTACATTCTTAACATGGAGAGAGGTCAGGTCGACCACACAGAGATCAGTCAAGGGATTGTCTTGGGCTTCTTTCACTAGCTTTTCTAATGGAAAAATACTAGGGGGTGGATTTTGAATTAAATTTTCAATGATATCATCCTCATTTTGCGGTTTCCCCCCCATGACAGTTTCTACTACACACAGTGGTGTAGAATAGACTTTATCCTCATCCTCCTCCTCCAACAAGAGAGGTAGATCATGTTCTAGCAGGGATTGGGCAGGAGGGTATAGGATTAACTACTTGGACATATGCCCATTCTTGATTGTCATGTTCCCAACTCGACAACTGATGTAGGCATCTGTAGTAGCCAACCAGGGTCTTCCCAGGATGAGAGGATACCCAGTAATCTTTGCCTTCGGCTGGAGAACTAGGAAATCCGTAGGGTACTCCCAAGAATCAATGGAGGCCATCACATCCTCCACAATTCCTTCAAGGGTCACGGTGGAACGGTCTGCTAGCTGCAGTACTGTCGTGGTCTTTCTCAAGGAGCCCTGGAGGTTGAGTTTGAGCATGGTGTCCTTTGTCATCACATTAATGGCAGCTCCTAGATCAATCAAGGTATGTGGGATCATGGTGCCATTGATCTGGACATCAACTACTGGGCTTCTAGGGTCCATATATTTTGGACAAATTACCTGCCCCAACATCAAGTTGGACAGTTGTCCTATGACATTGATGGTTGGGGCATCTCTCTTGCGCCTGCCTGCATGCCTAAAAAACTTCTCTTTGATCATTCTATTGTATATAGGCACATCTTTTATGGCTTGGAGAAGTGGTATCTTTACACATAACTGTTTCAATTAGCCTAGAAGTTCAGTTTCTTCTGGGGTGGGTTGTGTTGTCCCTGTTAAGTTATGGTATGTTCTATGCTTATAACAGTTTACTTCTTTTTCTTATTATAGTCCACAGATTAGCAATCACATGTACATAAAGTGAAGTGCAGATAGAACATTCAACGATTGATAAAAAACAAGCCAATACAAGAGACACGAGATGTGGCGGCTAGCCAGGGACAAACCCCATAATGTGTGGGGAAACCCTTTGATCAAATCTTCATTTATCTTCAATAATTTAGAAAAGAGAAATATTACAATAAATCTGATTTATATTAGCAGTAGCAAACCCTAGATCAGTAGCATCAGCGTTAGTGGCTTCATCATCAAACTAGGGCAGACGATATCTCACAAAAGGACCGTCGGATTGGCTTGATTCCACCACCAAAATTTGTGGCTTCTAGAGGAGTTTCAGATGAACCTATAGTGTCATTTAGATGAGGATATCTTCTAGTCCACGCAGGTCAAACTTCTCTTCTACAGTTGCAGCTTCAGTTTCAGCAGCTTCCTTCATACTAGCGCAGTCGATATCTTGCAAATTGTCCGTCGGATTGACTTGATTCCACCACCAAAAGTTGCAGCTTTCAGAGGAGGTTCAAATGAACCTACAACATAGTTCATATGAGGAGATCTTCTAGTCCATGTAGGTCAATCTTCACTTCTGCAGTTGCAACTTCAGTTTCAACAGCTTCCTTCAAACTAGGGCAGTCGATATCTTGCAAACCATCTGTCGGATTGACTTGATTCGACCACCAAAAGTTGCGGCTTTCAGAGGAGGTTCAGATGAACCTACAGTATAGTTCAGATGAGGAGATATTCTATTCCACGCAGGTCAAACTTCACTTCTACAGTTGCAACTTCAGTTTCAACAACTTCTGGCTTCACATGTGTGAGGGAGAGACCCTTTTCTGTGCAGTACAGAAGAGACTCTTTTATGCGCAGTAGAGAGAGAGAGATGTGATGAGATGAGTGAGACCAAATGAGGAAAAGTCCTCCTATATTTATACACAACGTTGGTGTTTGAATAGATGTGACTGTTGGGCTTCTGAGCCTACATGAGTTGTAGGTCGGCTTGATAATAATTCCATAATCAAAATAAATTCATATCTCCATGATTACTTATCGGAATCGGATGATCTTTATATTAATCCTACACCTCTCGACGAGAGGAATCTAATGAACATATTATTAGCCATGAATAAGATGACCCACATGAATTTTGGCCCTAGTTTCCAATTTTAACACTCCCTCTCAACTAGGGAGAAATTCGTTTGCAATCTATCTGTCGGTCGCTCCTATTCATCCATCAAATGCACTGCCCTGTACATCCTGAACCTTGCCCTGCTCTGCTCTATTCTACCTGTTCTGCTTTGTCTTGTTCTACCCTGTACTGATCTGTACGGCTCTGCTCTGTTATGTGTTGCTCACCTTTGTTCTGTTATGCTCTGCCTTTGTCTGAATTATGAAGAAGAAGAAATGATCAAGGATGTATCATACTGACTCAAAGTCAGTCTCAGAGTATGTACCACTGGTATCAAACCAGTCTCAACCAACCCAAAGTCAGTGTCATAGTGAGTACAACTCCACTGGTCCCAGACTAGTATCATCCTCCACTCACTCAAATTCAGTCTCAGAGTGCGTACCACTGGTCCCAAACTAGTCTCAACCGACTCGAAGTCAACTTCATAGTAGGTACCACTCCTACCACTGGTCCCAGACCATATCATAGTCTCAGAGAGTGTACCACTGGTCCCAGACCAATCTCAACCGACCCGAAGTCAGCGTCATAGTATGTACCACTCTCACTGGTCCTAGACCAGTACTACACTGACACAAAGTTAGTCTCAGAGTATGTACCACTGGTCCCAGACCAATCTCAACCGACCCAAAGTCAGCGTCATAGTATGGTACAACTCCTACCACTGGTCCCAGACTAGTATCATTGATCCCATATCAATGGAGGTCATCCTAGTGTAGAGAGTATGGTAGATACAGCGATGCATCCATTGGTACTACTATGGTCCCTAACTTCATTTCCCTGCTCATTGATCAAATGAGAGGTACTTCCCATGAGTCCCAAACTACATGGGTAGGATGCCTCGACAAGAGAACTAATAAATCCTGTCCTCACAGGAGAACACATCAATCCTACTACAATCACCATGGAGAACACATCAATCTAGGCCTCACAGGAGAACACATAAATCCTGCTACAATCACCATGGAGAACACATCAATCCAGGCCTCACAGGAGAACACATCAATCCTGC
>APFE030867191.1:0-10573 GCA_000404065.3 Pinus taeda
AGATCTGATCGAGGAGGGGAATTTACCTCGGATGAATTCTTTGACTTTTGTGAACAACATGGAATAAAAAGGTAGTTCTCCACCGCAAGGACTCCTCAGCAAAATGGAGTGGTAGAAAGGATGAAAAAAATTGTTCAACAAATGGCTCGAGCTATGCTAGATAAATCTGGAACTCTTGCAACCTTCTGGGGTGAAGCTGCATTCGCTGCCGTCACTATTCTCAACCAAGAAAATGTTCGGGTAAACAACACTCAAACTCCACATGACCTTTGGTATGGTAAGAATCCTACTGTAAAATACTTCAAAGTTTTTGGAAGCAAATGTTACATCAAAAGGGCTGAAGAAGAACTTGGTAAGTTCGAACCTAGACCAGATGAGGGTATTCTTCTTGGCTCCTCTTCTCAAAGTAAAGGATATAAATTCTATAACAAAAGACTTGGGAAAATTATTGAAAGTATTGATGTTGTGGTTAATGAAGCATGCAAAAATCCAAAACAGATAAAAACTGAAGATTATGAAGAAGATGAGGATCATTTTCCCACATCAAATCACACTGATTCTGAAGAAGAAACCAATGGAACACCAGAAGAAGATATAACAGTAGAAGAAAAGACTCTGTCCAGGTATGTTCAAAAAAATCATCCAGAAACTCAAATCTTAGGGGAAAAAGGGGCAAGTGTGCAGACAAGAAGAACTATTACAAAAGCCTCAAGCTATCTAGTATTACTATCTTCCACCGAACCTCAAAATGTAAATGAAGCATGCAAAGATGAATGTTGGGTCAAGGCCATGAAGACCTCATGATAAGAATATCATAGGAACTACATGGATCTTAAAAAACAAGCTGAACGAAAATGGAGAAGTTATTAGAAACAAGGCCAAACTTGTTTGTAAAGGATATGCTCAACAAGAAGGTATAGATTTTGAAGAAACTTTTGCACCTGTTGCTAGACCTGAAGCCATAAGAATGTTTCTTGCTCTTTTTAGTTTTCGGAAATTCAAAGTATACCAAATGGATGTAAAATCTGCGTTTCTTAATGGAGACTTAGAAGAATAAGTATATATTGAGCAACCAGAAGGATTCAATCTTGGAAATGATGTAAAACTTGTATGCAAACTTAGAAAGGCTCTCTATGGTCTAAAACAAGCTCCAAGGGCTAGGTATTACCGTTTTGACAGATATCTCCACCAACAGGTTTTTTCAAGGGATCAGGAGATGGAAATGTATATAAAAAAATTCACACTGATAAATTGCTAATAATTGTTGTTTATGTTGATGATATCATATTTGGTAGCAATGAAGAATCCACGAGTTAGAATTTTGGTTTAGTAATGCAGCAAGAATTTGAAATGTCCTTGCTTGGTAAGCTTACCTATTTTCTTGGTCTTCAAGTTCAAAAAAATAAAGATGGTATTTTTCTTTAACAAACTAAATATCTCAAACAAATCTTGAAAAAGTATGACATGGAAGATTCTAAACCAGTATGTACCCCAATGGTAGCAGGATGCAGTCTCAGCTCAAATGATGAATCAGCAACAGTACATCAACCAACTTACAGATCCATGATTGGCAGTCTGCTTTATCTAGCAGGTACCTGACCTGACATCGTGCATGCAGTAGGAATAGTTGGAAGATTCCAAGAAAATCCAAAGGAATCACACCTTTAGGCAGTCAACAGGATTTTCAAATATCTTCAAGGAACATAGAACTTTGGTTTATGGTATCCTAGAGATATATATCTTACACTTCATGCATATACATATGTAGAGTGGGTAGGAAGTGTTGATGACAGAAAAAGCACTAGTGGTGGTGCATTCTGTATGGGTTCCAGGTTAGTGTCTTGGTTCATCAAGAAACAGAATTCAATTGCTTTATCTACAGTTGAAGCAGAATACGTGGCTACTGCATCTTGTTGCACACAACTACTTTGGATGATGCAAACCTTACAAGACATTCAGATCACATGTACTCCACCCATATCCATTCTATGTGATAATACAAGTGCCATTAGTATTTCAAAGAATCCAATCATGCATTCCAAGGCCAAGAACATACCCATCAAATATCATTTTCTATGTGAACAAGTGCTTGAAGAAAAGGTCAAATTAGAGTATGTTCCCTCCAAAGAACAGGTGGCTGATATATTCACTAAACCACTACCCAGAGAGACATTTGAATATCTCAGACAAAAGCTAGGAGTAGTTGCTGCATCATCCTGCTGTTAAATCCTATTTTCAGAGAAAGGTTGTTATACGCGAGTTTCATGAAGCGAAGTCACGTACATACGCAGGTTTCTGTGGGCATAGTCACGTATATGTTAGTTTGAAGAAAAGCAATGGGCCAGACTCAAGAAAAAGGGGTCTGCTATGGTTCTATCAATTATCTTCTCTGTTTGATAATGGTTACAAGTTGCTGATAATATGTGGAAATATATTGGTAATCATAAAGTTGTTGTTCACTTGATGTATATCTGATTGATGATGATGCTTTGATATCTCTTCTGACATATGCAATGATTAGATCTGACAGTGAACAGGAGGAACAAGTTCAGGAGGAGAACATGGTTTGCTTCTAATAAAGCATTGTTGGCATTATGTCTAGAAGTCTTTGGTACCTAATAAGTTCTTACTTTATGAGAACATGGTTGATACTCACATATGTTGATTATCATGGTTGATGATATGCAATAATCTCTAGTGATGATATAATGAAGGTTCTTGTAGAAAGATCATGATTATTTTGTGTTACCACTTGGAGATATGACATATGCTTAGTTGATTCGTGGAAGGTTATGATAAGGGAACGCAACAAGTTGATCTTGATGAGATCAAGAGGATGAATTGATATATGTTGACATACTTTGACACAGACTGATGATATTTTGGGAACTAATAATGGACATTTACAGGTTGCTGGTCTGGATGCTGATTGATAGATGCTGCTGATGATAATTGATGATGATTATCATGGTCTTGTTTAAGATATTTGGTCTCTGTTATATATGTCATGTATATCATTTAATGTAAAGGTCATGAAAAGACCTAATTTGTAACCCCTATGCATGGGATGGATGATGTATTGTTTTTTGTTTTTGTCATGTATAAACAATTGGTATATCCCAACTTGGTTGGGTGGATGAGTCAAATTTGTTATATCCCCACTTGGTTGGGAGATGGATGTATGTATGAGTCATTGGTGATAGGAAGGTCATTGGTGATGTATGTATAGAGTCATGTTATTCTTTTAGAAAATCTTTTTGTAGACCTTACTTGTGCTCAGGGGGAGTATGGACTCGACCATAGGAGCTCAATCAACACACTTCAGCATATCAGAGATTTCAGCATGTACTATGGGGGAGCATGACCCTTTTCCCTTGATGTCAAAGGGGGAGAGTGACTTGGTGTTGCCATCAAGTTCAAAGGGGGAGATTGTTGGCATTATGATACAGGTGTTGTCCTTGATGGAAACTCACTCAGATGACAGATCACAGTACATCAGGTTAATAACATAGAGTTACAGATCAGACTACACAGAATGAAGAAAGAGAGGTATACGCAATTTCACCATTGACCAAGCCGCGTATACATGTAGGTTCACCATATAAAAGTCGCGTATATGTACACATGCACTTTCACAAAAGGAAAAGCACGTATACCTTGGAAAACTAATTTTTTGGTCCAAAGTAGTTGGTCCACGGTATTTTGATCCATGGTATTGATCTAAGGTATTTGGTTCGAGGTATTGACCCTAGGTATTTGGTCCAAGGTATTGGTTCTAAGTGGTTTTGGTCCATGGTATTGAGAAAGGCCTACAAACTATAAAAGGAGGAGAAGATCAGTAGGCCAAGGTGTGCAAGTATCGAATATATGATGAAGTGCGATATCTAGTATGCAAGTTATTGGGTTATGGTGCATTGCTGGATTTGAACCAAGCATGAACCTTAGCTGATGATGAGAGATCAGATCTAATGATGAATCAGGATCTTAAGGCGTAAATGAACTATCATTATGTGTTGATGCTCATGTATATTCTAGATCTGAATACTGATGCATATATTATTCTATAAATGATATGATCTAGGTATAACTAAAGTCTGGAATAGCTGCAGAACTTTGAATTTATATTTGAAGATGTATACGTTGGTTGGCTTTGAGAAAAGCGCGTGTACACACAGGTTCGACACATGGAAGTAGCGTATACCTTATAAAATTTGTTTTAGATGTTGCTGTTTGTTGTTGCAGAGTTCTGGGTTCTGGTTTGGTTTCTGGTTACTGTAGTCTGGTGATAGTACTATGAATGATCAGATTGATGAGTTGTCAAAGTGATTGATTGATTGGTTCAAAAGGTGATTGGTTAATGCAGATATATTTTGAATTACACTTATGATGTTGTTGATTGATCCAGTCTGAAAATTTATGAAACCTAGTCCCTAGAGGAAGAAAGAAGGTCGTAGCCTTCTGTAGATCGGCACCTACGTACTAGTAATCATATCGGATAGTACAAGAGAATGAGAGAAGGTTGTAGCATTCTGCAAGTAGGAGCCTGTGTACTAGTATAAGTCTGCACCAGTACAAAAATTGTAAACATAATTTTCTTATTATTAAAAGAAGACGGAGACAACAGTAGTAGGTGGTTTTCACCCACATTGGGTTTCCACCTTATATCTTGGTGTTCATGTGTGTTTATTATGTGTGATGCTTTATTCTGCTTTTATTGCACTGTCTAATGAATTCTTGATATACTGGTTAAAGTTCTATGCATGATAATTTGGGTAAATCAAAAGATCTCTACATATACACTGGTTGCCTTAATTACATTTGCGTATACACGCTAGTTCACTTAGTTGAAGTAGCGTATAAAAATCAGTTTTGAAAATTAAATTATTGATCTGATAATACTGATTCACCCCCCTCTCAGTATTATTTCCAATAGGGAACACACGAGCAAAGATGCATCACAAACTGGAAAGAAAGTGAGCTAGAAATCCAAAGTGATGGTTAAGCCAACAACACATTTCAGTAAGATTTATACATACTTATATAAGAAAGCCATAAATGCATGCGTAAGCAAACAGATACATATATTATTAGATTATACAAGTTAGCTGAAATATAATAACAACATATGCATGAAACATGCTGGCTCTGTTATATTAAGAAGGGAAAGTTCCAGTCATACAATACAACCATGACCAACCACTAGTTCCGACAACAGAATGTTACAGTCACTGTCGCCTGCTCCTCCAAAGAGATATATTAGCTCAGCACAGTGGAGAAGCCAAGGCTCGTTACAATATTGTCCAAGCTTTCTCTAAGATACTCCTATTGGAAGCTTGGATGATCGAAAGCCTCTACAATGAGTTATGAGGTTCTATTTATATCAAAGGGTGGGGTGACCCTTGATATTCCCCTTTATGACTCTTCACCTACCCTCATGACTCTTCACCTACTACATGATTGTTATGTCCAACTATCGAAACTTGGACTTTCACTTTACATGATGTTACATACAATCTGCACATGTACCCTTGTGAGACAAAATAGGCTTGAGCAAGCTATGCAAGACATCACTAACACTCGGACTGTTGTGGTAAGACCAACTCTTCGACATCCTTGCGATGATCGATGGTGGTGAACTGATGCCAATCTTGGTCATCCGTGATGGTGTCAGCACGCTCAGTGGTGACATCCTTCTGAAAGAAAACTCTTGCCTCCGTTGCATCCGGGTACATTGATATGGCCCTTATGTCCAACTCGTTTGACAGAATGCGCATCATCGTCTTGAGTGTGGCTGGAACAACAACATACTGATGCGTAGTGTTTGTGCTGATCTCCAAGTGTGTGCTGGTGACCATGCGCATCAACTTGTTGAAGTACATGTTCAGCTCCAGTTGGACTTTCTTTTTGTCTTCGCCTCGGTGAGTGTGCCAAATGGGTGGGATCGCATGCATGTGCATAATGACATGCATGCTGCTGAATTCCCTTGCATTCGATCAGCAACATTGCTCACCTTTTCTACTCCGTGCCAATTGCTGGGATGAATCTATAACTCGTATGGGTGCAATTTCATCTGTATGTGCATGTTGCGCCCCCTGTTGTACCTGTTCTTGCTGTAACTCATTCTCTCATCTGTGCAACTCCTATTCTTCCTTGAGTTGCTGCTTCAGCACATGCAACTCCTTCTCTGTTTCTCTATCCGCCTTTGTGTGATCTTTGTGCGGCGCCGTCACCTCATAGCCTCAATCTCCAAAGCTACTTTCGTCATGAGTGGATCTGCTTTGAACTTGCAGCTTTGCTTTGTCTCTATGCTGTTAACAACCTTCCTCTTGCAAATTTCGTTGCATGCAAGTGTGTTTCCTGCTGCTGCTGCTGATGGTGTTGCTTGCTGTGATGTCATTGCCATTCATCTTGATATCATTGTCCATGAACAAATTGATGTCTTCGTGGATAGGCAAGTTCATAGACACTTGATCGACTGCATCCCTAGTTGCACTCTTAACGGTGTCTTTGACTCTGCTCTCCTGGAAGACATTGTACCTATGCTGCTGGGAGGCGGACGACACCTGTGATACCTGGAGGCATAACAACACTCAATGCAAGAAATATGTTAGTTGAAAACCAAAATGAACTGGAGGACTGACATGCAACATACCTGTGTGGCTATCTGTGAAGATTACACAATTTTTACTGGGAGGCTGGGACACTGACTGCCAAGACTGCAAACGACATAGTTCACGCTACGGGGAAGCTGACTAGCTACTGGAACTATGCAATGGACAATCTAGCCTGGCCTGCTGAGGACTAAAACTGTGAAATGCACAGTTTCAGTCAGTAGTGACAAGCAACCAGCAAACTGCATTGCGCAGTTTTTGGGGCCAGTGGGACACTACCTCCAAGAATTGTGCAATGCAAGTCTAGAGGTCAGTTCTGGGCTAGACTTGCACAATTTCTGGAGGGAAGGCAGAGCCTTTGTTTCCAGAAATGTGCAATGCTAGTCGGGCAGGCCAAGGCAGCCCAGACCAACCGACGGGTGACTGACAACATGAGGAGTCAGAATGCATGATGAGATGAGTGCAAACAAGAGTGAATGAGTATGCATGCAAATAGTAAGTGCAGGATTCAAAAAATGGGACGCATGCATGTGTGTGAAGCGGGTCACCGTGACGATGACCGTCAGTGCAAAACAATGTCATGCATGTGACAATAGTGAGATGCGAATTAAAAGTGAAACAACACTTGTATAAGCTAACATGCATGAAAATGACAACAAGCATTCATAGAAATCAAGCATAAAACATTCACACAAGCGAAAACACAAAAAGTGATAGAAATGCAACGCAAGACATGCGAAGAGAGCTTACCCCGAAACAGTTGAATTGAATGTGCCGATGACTCCTAGATGCCATGTGGAATGTCAAAGTTGTAAGATCAATGTAAGGAATGAGTTTTATAGGTTCCAGTTCATAAGTTTTGATAAAATTGAGGTTATGACGCACATGCCCCAAATCTAGGAAAATAAACACTTAGCGAGAGGTTTCTAAAGTGATCCTTGCATGTAACCTCCAACTGCTAAAAATAGATCCCTAAATCTAGGGATGCCCTTGCATGTTGCCTTGGGAAAAGCAGTCCATGCATGCAAATCAGTTTTGCTCGTTTATGGAGGGAACTGGTCAACTTGAAGGCACATGCATCTGTCTACGAGCCTAGGATGAAAATATGCATTGTTCCTGGGCTTAGTAGAGTTGGTTGTCCCAGAGGGATTGCGCAATTTCTGGGAGGAACATGTGACTGTTGTTGAGGCAAATGTTCCCCTAGGGCTTTTTGAATTGAAACCCTAGTAGACTGAAAGTTGTCTATAAAGAGAAACACACATTCACACATAAATTATGCTATTATAAGCAAATTTTATGGTAAGAGGGGGCGTACCTTAGGTCCTACGTTTGAGAAGGTCCTTTAGGGTCCAAACCCTTCTTCAAGTTCCTTTTGCTCCTTTGTCCTGAAAAACAACCAATTCGAAAGAACACAGCAGTATATGGACAAAAAATTATAAAGAAACCATCTTCATGTTATAAAGAAAGGTAGTTAGTTATGAAATTTAAACAACCATTCACATATGAATTCCAACATGAATATCATAAACATAAAGAAGGTTTATATCAGGAACCAAGACATGTTTCTTTTATTATAGACAAATGAGATGCATAAAAGGAATAATTTCACCTGAGTCACCTTTCACAGGCTCCAAACAAAGCTTCCTTCCAGATCCATCCAGCCTCAAGCCTTTAGCAAACTCCTTCCATGACTTACTCCATGATGTCATAAGTAGTGGATGAACATCAACACACAAGGAAAAAAGGGTTTCCTGTACAAATGGGGGAAGTGTAGAAGGCACAAGGGTCTTCAGACCTGGTCAGGGGAGAAATCTCAGTATAATAACCTTTCTCTCTCTTCTCTCCTCCCTTGGGCCTTCCCTTTGAGGTCTTTTTATACCTCTCCCAAAGTAGTTTTTTAGTTGGGAGTTGGTTGGGAACAGTTGGGCCACGTGCACTAACAGGTGATCAGTAGGTAAAGCCCACGATCTCCACCCGAAATTAAGGAGTTTTATATATTTTTAAGTGTTTTAATACATATACGCGGGTTGGGTATATGCCTACCCGTGTATACACGCGTTTAACTCAGGGCATTGCCACGTATAAGGAATAAAACACTGTTTTTTTAATTTTGGACCAGGTTTGGAATGAGGGGTTGCCCTAGGCCATGAGTGCAGCATCACAAACCATAAGAGTGAGATTTGGAGCTATAACAGATGCCCCCTAATATATGAGGTCAGAAGGGGTACATGATGGCCGAAATGTATTAAGCAAGTACATGGAAAGGAAATCTATCAAAAACCGAGGAGTACTTCACTAGAATTCAGCCTGTCAAGCTAGAAAAGGAGATCAGAAAGAAACATTGTATGAGGCAGGCATACCCATGCTCACAGAAAGCAAAGCATGTCCGCATATCAAGTACAGGTGGATCCACTAAGTATACAAGTATAAATGACTGGAAAATACATAATGGATCATCTGATCATGATCAAACAAGTACATGTCTGAATATCACATATAAGACTGTCAATGATGCTGAAAAATGCAATGGATCACTGATATCAAAGGCTGATCCCAAAAGGTACCAACTAAACATGATGGAAATGGATGGTACTACACTGCAAACTTAGGTGCCAGCATATAGAATGTCGCCATGACTAACTGCAACATATAAGGTGGAATGGTATCAACCAGCAGCAATAGGAGCAACTGTCAAGTGAACCAATGAATGTTGATACAACCTGAGGTCTTCACCGACCGTTGTGGTACATTTCTACACCATGGGAATAAATGATATGAAGTCGACCATGTGAGAAATCGTTTGATTACCGATCATTGATGTATACTGTTAACAAATCTGAGACTACTCACCGATAATGATAATGAGCGTCAAGGTACCCAGTACAATCCAACAAGTGTGAATAGATGAGCTGGAGTCAAAGACCTGTAAGAATCTATCGATCAGGAGACAATGATGGTTTCCCACTGTCGATAGCGAAGGATCTGCCACTAATGACTGCAAACCCCAAGGTACTGCGAAATGGAATCTAGATCTTTGTCCCAGAGCAATGAGTTGGAGTCGATAGGGAAAGATCTGCTAGAAGGAAGGCATTAAGGCATCCTTCATCAATCTAGCACGAGTGTAACCCATAGGCCAATAATGTGGAAAGAATCAGACGAAAGAGATGTAGTAACCCAACCGAAGTACGTTTCCGACGTACACAAGATATGGCTAGCACACGACAGAAACCCTCTGAACCAACCAATAATGAAAGCTAACACAGAGGCGAGGTATCCACCAATAGGGTCAAATGGAAACCAAGGTACTACACGAATCCCAATGTGTGATAATGTAAGCTGATGTCGAACACAAGGGAAACCACTCAGTCAAAGACCCCTGATACTGATCGATGTTGAGCACAAGGTAACCTATCAATAATGAAAATAGGGCCAGGGTGCATCTCTAGGCCTGTCCTCAGAGCAAGATGTCGTCGTCGATAAGGACAAGACCTGCCAGCAAGAAGTCAATGGAGACCTTCTCAAACTGGCATGAGTAAAGGACCAATATAGATGATGTGATAATAGACATGACACTAACAATCAGGGATGGCTGACTGAAAAATGATTCAAGAGTCACTGCAGAGAGGCAGACTCAGGCTAACTTCCCCTGAACAAAAGCATGACTCAATGTGACTATGTGGCAGCATATGATGACTCTATATAAGTTTGTCATGCAAAAGGCACGAACCAACCCTCCATATGATTGGAAGAGATAACCAATCGGGGGAGAGATGACTCAATAACAAGGTTAAGGCGTAACTAAGTCAAACTAAATCCCGCCCAAACAGAGGAGACTTTGTTTTGAGTGCTTTCTTCAAGGGCGACATGACTGACTCTAGCTGCCAATAATAAATGGAAATACTGTACTGTACTCGATCTTTTTGGAATATTTAATTTGTTTGTCTTTTTCTATTAAGATTGAA
>APFE030867192.1:0-18395 GCA_000404065.3 Pinus taeda
TGATTCCCATAGTTTCAATTACATCACATAGGAAACTAGATTGGTGACACTAGACCTTCTTCTCCTAATTCACAACAATCAACAAGTTCTCCTAGCCTACTAGGCTAAATATAGCATGTTTAATTGAAATATGGTGAAAATAATTTGATATTTTACATATTTATTAAATTTAATGCCTTGAAAGTCACATAATTGGTTTCTAACATGCATTACTTAGAAATTCAGAAAGCTTTACCTGTTGCACCAAGTTAATGAAATTTAGAAATTTTTGGCTTAACCTATTTTAAACTCTCAATTTCTCAATATCCTGAATTAATGGATATGAATCCATATAAAGTTACATATGCCTTGAATCCCTTACATGTTCAAATAATTTACACCTAAAAATGCAAAAAGACACTCTATTTTTTGTCAGGTTTCTCATTCCTATAGTTTTTTTGGGGCCTTCTATATCACAAAAATATCACAAGATACAACAATTCATAAAGAGCAGGGAGGCTGCTTCCAGTGAAATCAACCCTCCTAAGAGTCCAAAAAATAATTCCTCTATGGAAACCAAACCTTCCAAAGAGTTTATATCAATATATAAAATTATAGGAAGGACAAATAATATCAAAATATTGCAATGTCTAGTAATAAAAAGGTGCCTATCACTAGTCTAGTTACTTGCTTCCATAAGGCTCATCCCTATTTCTTGAATATTAGCCCTATGAATCATTAGAATTAAAACATAAATACAACTAAAATTCATCAAAAGATGGGTAATTATCCAAGGTAGACCCTATAGTTACCTCCTCCTTGATTAAACTTGGTTTCCTATAGTTTGGAGTGTTAGCTAGACTTGACAAGGTTGTGAGTAGGCCCTTGGGCATAAGAATTAGGTTTTCCTTGGAAGAATTTAAATCCACTTGAGCCATAGCTATCCTCATACGAGTTTCCATTTTTGATAGACCTTTGATTGAAATGGTGATCCCTAACACCCCTTTTATGGAGGCCTTAAACATTCCTTCAAATATTGAGAACTACTTCAATCCACTTGAGCCATAGCTATCCCCGTATGAGTTTGCATTTTTGATAAACCTTTGACTGGAATGGTGATCCCTAACACAGCTTTTATGGAGGCCTTAAACATTCCTTCAAATATTGAGAACTACTTCTTTAGCTCCATAATGTCGACCCTATCCAAAACAATCGTGTGTGAAACCATGGCTTTCATAGTCCAATGCATCTCCAATCAAAAGGTTATTAATGATCATTAGTCCCATGCTCATGAGAGAACGTAGAGTTGTACACTAGTTGTAGAGAAAAATATATATCATAGAGCTAGTATAGGGCAAGAAATTCAGAATTATGATGAACCACTACAATGTTTTCCATCCATGCCATGTGGTTATGGTCAATTTTCACCTCAATCACCTTCCTTTGCGATGCATTTGATGATTTATCAATCTTATAGTTACGATTGGATGATTCATCAATTTAGATATTACAACTACATTCCTTTTTCAAAAATGAAATTGTTGGAAATAAACTAGGTTTTGAAAGTGTAAGATCTATATATATCTTTAAATCATATATTTGTACATTATATGGGTTTTGTCTCTTTAAAAAAATGTTTTTTCTTTATGCATTTAGGATTATTTTTCTTTGACCATGATTTCAAATTAGTAGAAACTTGATTCTACTTAAAATTTGGAAATAAGAGGATTTTATTTCCTTGGCCTTCAATCTTAGTGATGGTATACTATTCACTTGACCTCTTTATAATTGTTGATGATAGGTTTTAATTAGCTTGAATTTTTTCAAACTTGATTGCTACAACAATAGAGATTCGGTAGCTTATGATGATGAATGGATTCTTTACAGTAGCTACTTCTATTAGATATGGTGGCTCTATGACACCTTTAATTTTAGAATGGTAGTGGTTGCTCCAATCTCTTAGTTAAGAGTAATGTTCTTGTTATAGAGTGTTGTAGTATATAAGGAGACATTATCATCGTGTAAATTATTCTTTAGATATTTCCTTCTATGATGAAACCCTTCTATAATACTATGTATTGATGACTTGAATGAATTTTGACACTTAGAATTATGCAATTTGATATCATGTGAATGTTATAGAAAAGAAAAATAGATTTGCGGTAATAAGGGAATCATGTAAGATATGATTTTATTAAGTCGTTGAATACATTGACATTGAATCTCTTTTATAGATTTCATAGCTAGCTGGATAACTAACTACCTTCTAATAATAATAGTTATTAATTCCACCTATTGAACTTAATCATTATGTCTAGTCACTTATACAATGTGTTCTATTACATAGTGAAGCCTTATAATCTATCAATTTATCCTACATAGTTTTGTTTTTTTTTAACTTATATTTTCTAATTTTTTTAAGTTGACTAATTATTATTTGAATCAAATATTATACACCTTTATGTTTTCAACATATATTTTCTTATGTTTACATAAAATGAAATAAATGAAATATCCTTTTGAAGAGTAAGCATTCGAAGGTATACTAATTTTCTCTTAGACGTATAATTATTACGATATTGATTTTTCTTTGGGTGTTTTCCTTCATGGGGAAAAACATTATACTATAAGTTTTAGAAAAACATTATTCAAAAATATATTATGAAACCAAAAATGAGAAAATTATATGTGGATTCAATGATGCAACCATTGGAATTAAGTTGTTCACCTTCCATGGAAGAGATGAATGGATTTCACTCTTTGGAAGTTGTAGCTCTATGAAAAATTGCAAAAACAAAACATTTGAATCCTTAATCAAGGATTATATTAATTATATTGATGGCTTGAGAATGTGTTTTAGAGACTCTGATTTGAGCTCCAATGTTGAATTACACCCTGATTGTGGTTTTAGGTCATCTACTGAGGTCTTAAAACCTTGATCAAGTTTATCCCTCGATTGTGGCTTAGCAAAGACTAATTTTCCCCTTTGATTTTCCAAAAAGTGTGACATAGATTTATGGATCTAAATAAAAGTAATATTACTCATAGGTTTATAAAAAAATTACCTCCACCACTTGCATTGCCTTAATCCAAATTGTCATTCCATTCTTAGTCACTGAAAAAACTAATTAGAAAACCAAATTAGATAAAATAGAAGGGGTGAAAGTATACCATAAGTAAATCAAGGAAATAATTTTGTATCCATTTAGTCACAACGTTAATGATATTGAGTGTGGAATGAAAGGCTAATGGATATTAGTAATGACAAGTAAAAACAAAATAGCTTGCGAATTCCAATAGATCACTAATATATTTTATAGTATATACCTCTAACATGAGAATTGCATCATTAGGTATTGTTTCCTCTCCTTCCCTATTCTCCATCTTCCTCTTTTTCTTATTTGGCTTCACTTTTATTTTGTCTCTAATGTTATGGCACAACTGGGAGGAAGATATAGTAGGATGTCATATTTCTAAATGAGATTATCTAGGTTCACATCATTATTTTGGTAGTTGTCACCATTATACACAAAAATATATTAACTAATAACATAATATGTATTTTCTTTTCTCAATTATTTTATAATATGCATTAATATTTTCTACATTAACGCTAGGACCTATAGTCATATGCAAACAAGCCAATCCATCTAATATCTTATCTATCTCTTATTTCTCATCCATCCAAACATGCATATGAAAAAAATCTATTGTGTTGCTTTATTTCGTTAAGAAATTAATTATCTTGTGTGTCCTTTTTAGTGAACATGCAAGTTATTCATTGTATAAAGTTCAAAAATGTATATCCTTTTGTTTCATAGTTGATTCGATAACAATGCAAGTATTCATTCATCTCTTAAGCTTTCTTCGTTGGTTCTACGAAAAAGACTTGTAGTAATTTAAAAGTTTATGCATCCAAAAAAAGACACTCCTGCATTCATTTGAAGTTAGTAAATAGTAATATCCATTATAATAGTGGAAATAAGTATGGGCTTGAAGAAGAATCTATGGAACCCTTTACAATAGATAGTTCATAAAGACACTAATAATATTGTAACAAGAGTTATTTTAATGATACTTTCCACTCGTTTGATGCTTGAAGGCTGAAGTTGGGAAGTTATGGTAGGAACCCAACACAAGCAAAAAAATATGTAAGGGTTCTTAAGTACAAAATGGTGAAATAAATAACCATATAGTCATTTTAGTTCTTCATTTTAATTCTTCATGTATCCAATTGGATGGAATAACAATACACTATTATTATCTAAGGAAAATGAGCAACGTCCTATTTAAAAAGTGACATAGAGAATATGCATAAGTGCATTCAAATATTGTCCTGACAGCCATAGTAGGTACTTTAAGCACACATAGTAGCTAGGCTACAAAAGGATAAAAAATAAAAAATAAAAATAAAATTACATTTGACTAGATAAACTGGTTTTTTTCTTTTTTTCCTTTTTTCTTTAAGACTTTTTGTGAAACCCCACTTGATGGATTAGATTAAACAATTGGAAGTTCATTATTTCTTGAAGTGTTTAGGGCTTCTGTATTTGAATCTGAGCTCTGAGTAACATCTGATCACTTTGTTCCACCTAGACCTTGATTTTTGCTCTTGTCCTCATGTTGATTCTCATGGATTCAAACCACTATTGAGTTATTGATAGTCTTTGCCTGTTTGTTCTGATCATTCTTCTTCTCTTCTCCCTCCTTTTGAGAACCTTTTGGATTTTGTTTCTCTCGGTCTTGCTATGTCTCATCAATTTCTTCATCCTTATCATTTGAAGAAGGAGGATCAAGGAATTTCCATCCTCTTTTCTTTTGTTGTCTTTTATTTGTCCTTTTCTTTGCTTCTTTCCATGTGTTCTGTAAGTTCCTATTTGATGGAAAATATGGCATCTAAAGGTAGTATTTTCAAAATCTAACCATTGTCTCCATTTTATGTCTTGATGTGTCAGGTGGATGTGATCAGGAAGGCCTTTTCTTAAATCCATCTCAACACATATGCATGCAAAAGTGGAGATATCTTTGTCCATTATTTCTCGATCCACCTTTAGGAACCTTCCCAAAGAGCTCCCAATGCCTTCTAGAAACTAGTGGTTCCAATAAGGGAGAAGAAGATTAGGTAGCCTTGCCCAAACTAGAATTTTTTTCACCACCATTGATTTGGCATCAAACCCAAGAAACGATGGGGTTATAAAGAGACTTGCCCTTCCCCAAAACCACGGTCCTTAAATTGTTCATGTTGTGTGATTTAATATGGCCCTCTTTATACCTCAACATTTTGTTGGCCATGCATAATTTAGTCTAGATATAATCTCATTCAACAAACAGTATGCACCTGCATACATCTCCCATTTAGGAGTTATAAGTGAAAGCTATACTATTCACCACTTCACATCCTTAAGTCTGAGAGATTAGTTATCCTCTCTTTTCTTACTTGATGCATGTGTTACTTTACTACTAACATTAGATCTTTAACTCCTAATGAGCAATAATTATAAAAAACCTTTTTGCTTTACCAACTCTCTGCTCACTAATTCAGAATCATGTTTTGAATCTAGTGTATAAACATAGGTTGCTCGAAATTGGTCTAAAAGCATCAACCCCACTATATGTACTTTGTTTAGATAGATTAGAGGCACACAATTTATTTTACTCTTATTACTTCTCACAAGAAGTACATTGGTGAGCTCTCCATTCTTTTCTTCAAATTGTAAAGGTTCATGTTTGTGAGTTGTTACCCCTAGAAATTCATATGTATCTGCACAAATATGTACATTAAGGTACACCTTTGTAAATTTTTACACATTAGCATGTTGAGATAGTGTTCATAAACTTACAATATCTTTTTATCATCAACCAGAAGCACCAAGACTTGCTTCTAGATTTCCACTATGTATGTACACTAGGTGTACTTTTGGGTATCAGTTCATTGATCTTCTTATAATACCATCATTATTAATGTATGATGCTCTTTTCAACATTTATACAATATGTTGTATTACATTTATGCACCCTTCACAATCTCATCAAATAGATTGATTAGTACTTTATGTCTCTTGCATTTCTAAGTTACCGCATTGCTTTACTCAACTTGAATCCCCACAGATTCTAACTTATGTATGATAAATTAACTATGCATACTTTCCTCATAAATTTATGTTCCCTCCATTAATGTGTAATTGGAACATTTTCTTATTAAATTACTTTATCCATGGGAAAATCATATCCAACGTAAATTATATCATTACCTGTATGTGCACTAATCAACATAGCCACATTAAATTTGAAAGACAAATTTTTAAGGTACTTAGTCTCATATTACGTACAATACTTGTCTTTCACGTCTTCGATCCCTTCTTAAGATTTTTTAACATAGATTCATTTCCTTAGTTATGTTCTTAATTAGAAAAAGTGCAACTCATAATTTGATTGTGGGTAGAATAAGGCGATGACTTGTTACTAATTTACCTCAATGGGTTTGTATTTTATTAAACTTTTACCCTGGAATAGAAAACACACACTCTCAAAATGTAAATAATAAAATGATGTGATGGCCACAGTAATAAATCCACCAATAGAGTTATTGACTATCCTTCTCCCTGAGAGCTCTGAAGGTTGGAGAAAATAGAGGTTCTAAGGTGGTGTTGCACTACACCTGATAGTCTAGGCTAACTTCCACGGCTCGGCTGACTCTGTCATGCCTGCCTCCTACCCACGGGATCCCTGGAATTCCATTACTATGGTCATATCGCGTTCCATGCAGATCATAACCTCCACTGACTTGATCCCTATCGGTTAGTCATGGACTAATACACCATTGGTTATTTTAAGGACCCCAATCCCCACAAGGAAATTTGGTCTTGTTAGTGCACTGTTTCAGGTTCTATTTCTTTTGGCTCATCCATGCGCCCTCTGTCTACTTTGAACATTGCACTAGACTAACCTTGGCCATTTGTGACCCACCCACGACCCGCTGTCAATCTTAAAGATGCCTCTAGCTTAGTCTCGTATTATGTACAAGATTTGTTTCTCACATCTCCCATCCCTTATTAGGATATTTTAAAATAGATTCATTTCTTTAGTTATGTTCTTAATAAGAAAATGTGTAACTCATAACTTGGTTCTAGGTAGAATAAGTTGATGAATTGTTACTAATTTACCTCAATGGGTTTCTATTTTTACTAAACTTTTTCCCTAGAAGAGAAACCATACAATCTCAAAATGTAAATAATAAAACGATGTGATGGCCACAGTAATAAATCCACCAATAGAGTTGTTAACTAGCCTTCTCCCTAAGTGGAGCTCTGGAGGTCAATGAAAATGAAGGTTTTGATGTGGTGTTGCACTGCACCTAACAGTTTGGGCTAACCTCCATGGCTCGTCCGACTATGTCATGCATGCCTTCTACCCGTGGGATCCCTGTCATTCCATTACTGTGGTCATCATGCATTTTACACAGATCATAACCTCCACTAATCTACTCCCTGTTGGTTAGTCATGGACCTGGATACCATTAATTATTATGAGGACCCCAATCCCCACGAGAAAATTTGGACTTACTAGTGTGTCATTTCAAGTTCGGTTCTTTTGGCTCATCCCTATGCCCTATGTCTACTCCGAACATTACAATAAACTAACCTGGGCCATCTCTGACCCACCCACCGCCCTTTGTCAATCTTAAAGATGCCCCTAGTTTGGACTGTTATCTACTTTCCCTTGTTACCTTGAACCTCCTCAGCACCTACCTGTAACCATACCCTACTTTCGACTCATCGCTGCCCCACCCACCTCATATCTTCGCCCCACCCAACAACCCTTCCTTCTCTAGCATCCGTCCACCTGGTTCTACTACCCACTGATTCCCTACATAGGTTGGAAGTGCACCTAATCCTATTCGCCATACACCGAGCACCCCCATCCACTCTAGCTGCTTCAATACACTGGTCCCAAACACTAAATCTACTCCTTCAACCCCCCACATGGTTAACGAGGGCATTAAGGGACTCCTACAGGATTACTCGACGACTCGCATGTTAGACAAAGTCAAAAATGGGAGGTGTTTGAAGGTTGTTGACAGGGATATCAACCTTTCCTTGGGGGAAGACCTCTCGATGGGGGAAGTAGCTGATATAGCCAAGAAGGTCCTTGTGGGCGGTGTTCGGGGGCAGAATTACACTATGGAGAGACTACATCTCTCAACGTTGGAGATTTTAGGCACTTTACTTAAAGAAATGCCCACCATTCGAGTGCTCACGAGAGGGTGGTTCACCCTTAGATTTCATAGGGAAGAGTATACATACTAGATACCCTCAAGGTTTTGTAACATTGAATTAGCCCATGTATTGCTGAAAAGATGGGATCCTTTATTTGATCCTCAGAGGGAACATCTAGGAGTTGGGCTCCCACCACCAAGCTCTCCTTGATTCGCTTGGATTGGGCATCACACCCTATCAAGTTGAGCATAAGCCCTCCTAGGGGAGGCCATACAAGATTTCCAAAGTCATCAAGATTGTTGGGGCAGATGTAGCCTAGGGCAGACAAAACACCATTGAAAGGGTACTTAGAGCACATGACACCCTTGGCATTGTTCCCCCATGAAGTGGCTATCCTTTAATTGTAGGGGTTTAGCTAGACCCTCTTAAAAATTAGCTATCAAGAGGCTCTTGGGAAATGAGCCATGTGATATTATTTTTCTACAAGAAACCCTGGGTAGATTTGAGCTAATTGTTAGGAATCTCCTAACCATCATGTGAAGATGGAATTTTCAAGCTCTGGATGCTGCTGGGAGATCCGGGGGTATTGCGCTTGTGGTAAACCCATAATCCATCAAGGTCACCTCTGCATGGGGAGGTCATGGATTCTTGGATATGGATATATTTTGAGCTGAATTGGGCACAAATCTCTATATTATGAACATCTACACCCCCAATCATAGTACACTGGACTTCTAGCAAAATATACTAGAGAACCCCCTAATCGACCACTCCACTATACTAGGGAGAGATTTAAACTTCACCATCAGTCATGAAGAATCCTGGGGACACCACTCATAGTTGGATCCACTCTCAAATCAATTGGGATTACTTCTGGAGCAACACAGTCTTATTGGCATCCCTATGAGCAAGAATTTGTCAACAAGGCACAACAGAAGGACTGGAGAAGAAGCTCTCGGTAGGAGACTTGACAGGTTTCTCATACATGAAGATCTGATCACTTCCCTCATTAATTACAGATAGTGGGTGGGCACTCGTGGGATCTCAGGTCATTCCCTTATCTATTTGGATTAGCAAGCTCCCCTAAAAAACCCAGGGCTCCCTACAAATTTAACTTGACCTGGTTAAAGGAACTTGAATATCTCAAGTTGGTTACAGAATTTTGGAAAGCTCATCCCCTACCAAATGATCAGATGAAGGCCAATGGTTTTGGCTACAACCTGGTCATTCTCAAGAGAATATCCATTGATTGAACCAAGGGGAAGAAGTCCACGGAGGAGCATACCCTCTGTGACATTAAAATCAGCTGGCCTCACTAATGGATGATCAAGGCAGAGGGTACACCTCTATCGAAGCAATGCTACACCTTATGGACTTAGAAGCCCAGAAATCCAAGTTCCTGCTAGAACAGGAAGAAACATGGAGACTCAGAAGAAGATAAATTTGGTTACAAGATGCAGATGGCAACACTAAATTCTTTCATAAATATGCCAATGGAAGGAAAGCCAACAATACTATTTGGTATATGCCTACTAAATAGGGTCTGATTACTAAATCCTATAATCAACTGGCTAGGTTGGGGAACACTCACTACAAGTATCTTTTCAAAGCCCCACCAGGCACAACTCTTATTGACATTACCTACATTCTGGGGCATTATCCTAGATTTGTGGAGCCAAACTCAAAGCAAGACCTCATCAAACCTGTAATTATGGGGGAACTCGAAGGTACCCTGAAGTGGTTTAAGAAGGACAAAAGTCGGGGCCAGCCGGTTGGTCCATGGAATTCTATCTTACTTTCTTTGACAGTATTGGCTTGGACCTACTCAATGTGATCGAGGAATATCGCTCATCAGGAAGAATGTATGAAGCTATAAATTCTACCTATATCACCCTCATACCCAAGACAGACTCCCCGCTATCTTTCAATTATTTCCGGCCTATATCCCTCTGTAATTGCCTATACAAAATTATTGCCAAGATAATTGCCAATCACATCAAGCCGATCCTATTAAACAACATATCCTCTGAACAATTTTCCTTCCTACACAACCATCAAATTCAAGAGGCCATTGGTACAACACAAGAGGCCCTCCACTCCATTAAATAGAAGAGCCTTAAAGGGGCTATTCTCAAAATTGACCTCTCAAAGGCCTTTGACTGGGTCAGCTGGATATTTATCAAGATGATCCTTACACACTTGGGATTTCCACATGCCTTCATTAGATAGATCATATGTTGTATCACAATTGTATCCTTCAAAACTTTAAACAATGGATCAGCCTACCATTTCTTTCAGGCGGAGCGAGGAATCAGGTAGGGATGTCCACTCTCCCCACTACTTTTCCTTATTGTAATGGAAGGTTTAAGTAGGCTGATTGCTTTAGAAAAAAGAGTCGGGAGGCTCACGAGCCTCAATATGACGGAACGATGCACACTTATGCATTTTCTTTTTGTGGATGATATTTTGATATTCTTAGATGGAGGTATATAGGACAACAACACCCTCTCTAAAGCGTTGCGATTAGTTTGCGCTGCAACAACGATGGAAATTAATGGGGCCAAATCCACTATTACTTTATCAGCTTGCTCTCAACAGGAGACCTATCAAGCATATCACAGCCGCCCCTTCCAAATCCTAATACTAGAGGATGGTTTGAAGTACACTGGCTTCAAGATTAAAGCAGATGGATACAAAATTACATATTGGACCTAGTTGGTTGCCACGGTGGAAAAAATATTAAACAATTGGAGCCATCAGTTACTATCCAAAGCTGGTAGACTGGTGCTCATTAAATTTGTTCTAGAAGCAACCCTGGTCTACTAGATGTCCCTAGCCTAGATTCGCCAAGTTATCTTACACATGATTCAGTGATTATGTTTCCATTTCTTATGGAAGGGACACAAGGATGGGAAACAATTTGCATGGGTCAAATGGAACAGAATTGCAGTCCCCAAAAAATTGGGAGGCTGGGACCTCAAAAATATTTTTGCATTCACACAAGCACTTGCGGCCAATCTAGGATGGCTTTTCCTAAAGCACAAAAGCCTTCGGATAGAGGTGGTTACATATAAGTATATCTAGCCTTGTTCAGTTATGGACTAGATAAGGTTACCTGCTTGGAACAGGAAAGGAATATTAGTGATTTGGAGAGTTGTCATACACACCCTACCCATTATAAGAAGTGGTCTTACTTAGCATATTGGCAATGACATGTCTGTACACATTGGAGCTGATCCATGGATTGGATGCGGCAACTTACACAATATCTCTCTTGGGTTGATTTATTCCCTTAATCGTAGTGGAGTGGCAACCATTGCACAAATTGGGGATTTATTAAATACAACCATATATCAGCAATATTGGCTATCAGAGGAGGCCCTTGATATACCAGAATAGTGGCATATGGAGTGGAGGAGAAACGTTGCAGCTTTAATAGAATCCTATGTGAGACTTAGGAATGTTGATGATGAAATGATATGGGCCCTTGCTCAGAAGGGGACTTACACACCAAAGGAGGGTTACCCTATTATACATGCTTTCCATAAGCCTATTTCATTGTAAAGCTGGTGGAGTTAGTTATGGAAGTTGAAAGGCCCATTATGCACATGTCTCCTGATGTGGAACATAATCATGTACAAGACCCCATCTGGAACAAATATCAGGAAACACTCTTTTTAGGGACGCTCCTCGTGTGTGTTATGGCGTGGGGAGGAGAAATCAAATCACCATATGTTTCTCTCCTACCCCACAACTCAGTAGATCTAGGAGCAGGTGATGCATACACTATATATATATCTCAGGGATGGGTTGGTGATTATATACTGAATGCCTAGAACAACTGGTGGACTGAAGCCCCTAATCCAAAAACTCGAAATCTCCCTTTAATTGTGTGTTGGCACATATGGATGAGCAGGAACAACAACATTTCTCATGGGAAGCAAATAATTTGGCCACTCATTATCCCTATGCAATAGTTACATTGGAATCCCATATGATAAACTGGTTTCCATGGTTCATACCATCATTCCAGAGGTTATAGACAAATTTCATCCTTGGGCCTACTTCGACAGTTCTGCACAAGACCAAGGGTGTGGCGGTGGCATTATCCTATATATATCTAAGACACATATCTTCCATATTTGCATGAGGTTGGGGGTGGAACAAATAATTTTGTGGAGCTCCTAACACTTCATCATCCCTTATACTTTGCATTAAACAAAAAATGTAGGAATTTACAAGTCTTTGGGGACTCCAATATTGTTATTAACTAGTTCAAATACACTTCTACATGCCATGCTCATACTCTCTGAACCATATTAGATGATGCATTGTTCTTAAAAACTCATTTTGATCATATTTCATGTGCTCATATCTACAGGGAGCACAACGAACTTTCGAATGAGCTTTCAAAAGTGACAATGCACCATCACAGAGGGGAATGGTTGATCTGTGACCACAGACCAGAGCAGATCTACCATTACTTCCATAGACCATATATCGATCAAGATCTATAGAGGGATGATAGGCCCTAACTTATTTTCAGTTCTATCTATTGACTACAGAACAGTAATCACCGTGGGTGAAAATTTGAAAACTTTTTGAAATTATGTATATATAATGTATATGATCAGATATAGGATGCATACCTTCCTCTAGGTTTTTGTATAGACTCCTTCAGATCTTAACAAATTACATATGACTACGGTCACTCGCTCTGCATATGCCTATGGCATTTACAACATGTAATTTTCCTTGATAATGAAAATTATGATACTTTTCCCTAGAAAAAAAATAAATCCACCAATCATTATTACTTATTGAGATCATCAATTTTGTCTTTCCTTTGCATTACTCTTTCCCTCCTAGAGATTTGTCTCATTCCCATATAGTTTTCTAGGGAGTCTCTCTTCCTCCCCGGCATTATATCTATCTAAAACCTTGATTAATTCCACTTTTCTCATATATATATATATATATAGATATACTCTTTTAAGAATTTTATTTAATGATTTTTAAAATAAACATAATTTTTTATTTGACCTATATGGTATCTAACCAGTGTCAAATAGACCACAGATTCTCCCTCATACATGGTAAGTTTCTCTTTGATTTTATCATAATTTAGTTGTGAGAATTTATGATTCCTTCACATATGAAAGCACATCCATGCAACTCATTGTATCCCCATAATGAGTCCTACATGTAAGTCACACTTGTCAATGTACAATCTAAAGTAATCATATCCTTCTCATATATGCATTGCTTGTTATCAAGAGTTAATATTGCATTAGTATGCTGGTCATGCCTTACCATGATTACCAATGGTTTAATTATCTTGTTCTGCTATGCATAACTCAAAGCATCACTTTTCAATCATGATATAAGAGAGTTTAACCAAAGCTTAAATTTTGAATTCTTGACAATGAATAAACTTTTTAAGCTCCCCAACTATGAGGGAACACAATAAAATTAACTTATTTGTTGGAAACACTGAGAGGGGGGGTGAATCAGTATTTATTATTTTTTGTTCTAGTGATTGCCAAAAGCATATATAGATATGTATATGTATACACAGAACATAGAGATCAATAATCAGAATAAATGCTTTTATTAAAACTCAATTCAGTGCAATGAAATAAATACAATATAAGTATAAATATGATTGTGAATTAGTTGCCAAGCTCCAACTTGGACTTCAGTGAGGCTCCAACCTCTAGAGCACCAACTCTGTTTTGCAGTGGTTCTGCACTTAGGAGCACCTACCCCTAATGACTTCAATCCTGTTCAATTCTGAGGCTCCAACTCTTGGGCTCCAACCCAACTTTGGTATACACTCGTATGCTGCTTCACTCTATTCAACTTCTGCTACCCCTTTTGCCTCTACTACTTCCACTATCTCATACTCAGGGTATTCAACACAACAACCACACCTCTCGTTCTCTTTTTTTTTAGGTTTTTATACATTCTCATGCCTTTGTCCATTCATTTCCACTTGCTCGCTAGCTCTTTGGCTTCCTCCTTGCTCGCTTGAGCTTCGGCTTCCTCAACACTCCCTCGACCTTCTGGCTTCCCTTCTCCATTCGCTTTAGCTTCCTATGCCACGTCATCCTTTTATTGCAATCGCTGCTTTCAGAGGTTCGCACATAACACAGTCGATTATCGATGGCCGATTCCCCTGCTAGACATGATATTATATAAACTGCAGTTGATATTCTCGTCAGGTCCAACCTTATCACAAACAACAATCGCAAGGAAAGGGCCGCTTAACACTGTGTTCCCTTTGCTCTGAATTCCCAATGCGATAATCGCTATCGGCAATTGCAATGGTTCACTTGGCACTTCATGACTTCTGCTCCTGATGCATTGGATGCAATATAACAATAAACAGAAGTTAATATACCTATCGGGTCCGCAACCTTATCACAATCGGGGGTTGCCCTTGGCGGAGGTCCGATGCGATATCGCTATCGACAATCGCAAGTCACACAGGGTGAGGTTCGATGCGATATCGCTATCCACGATCGCAAGTCACATATGATCAGGGCCTTACACACTTGTGATACCCACTCTCAAATGTCGATGCGATAATCGCTATCGCAAATCGCAAAGGTTCAGGGCTCGACGGCTTGGGATGTAGCAACGGATGCGATAGTTGTTAATGCATATATGCATGGGTTTTGCCTCCGATAGCTCTCGAACGTGTAATTTGATTCCTCTGATGGATCTGTTTTGGCCCTGTTTGTTGTGGTGGCAGTTGCACACATATGCGTGATAGTTGTTAAATGCATGCGTATGAGCTCTCCGATCGTTGTTTGTATCCTCTATTGCTTCGATGGCATTTTGCATCGTCTGTATGCTTTTTCTACACCTCTGTTGCTCTGACGGCTCTGCTTGTAGCTGTTACCTGCATACATATAAGCTTTCCGATGACTTATTTGCATGCCTCCATTGGCTCTGTCACCTCTTTGTGTCGTTTGATCCTCTGGTCGATCCTCTTCTTTGGCTCTATCTCCTTCCTTGAATATTGCCATATTGACATCAATGACAATCTGTGTCCAACAATCTCCCCCTTTGTTATTGATGGAAATATTCTTCTGCTCTCTCCCCCTTTGACATCAATGGCAAAGGAATGCATATGGACTCCCCCTGTCAAACTACTCCCCCTATTTTGCTACATCTTTATGAATGGACTTGAGTGATGATAAAGAAATAACCCCCATCTTTTGACACAGATGTTCGAATGCTTCTTGAGGAAGAGGCTTTGTGAAAATATCAGCTATCTGCTCCTTAGTACTGATATATTCCAAGACAATGTTTTGTTCGGCTACTTGCTCATGGAGGAAATGATACTCGATTGGTATATGTTTGGTTCTTGAGTACATCACTAGATTTTTGTTGAGACTGATAGCACTTATGTTGTCACAATGGATGGTAATTGGTTGATCTGTACATATGTCGAGATCTTTAAGATCTTCCTTCATTCATAGTATCTAAGTACAACAGTCTGCTGCAGCAATATACTCAGCTTCGGCTGTGGATAATGATATGGATGATTGTGTTTTGTTGAGCCACGATACCAAACAGTCTCCTAGGAAGAATGCATTTCCACTAGTACTTTTCTGATCATCTATACTTCTAGCCCAATCAGCGTCAGTGTATGTAGTTATAGTCAGTATTGAGTTCTTTGGGTACCAAAGACTGAAATCAAAAGTTCCCTTTAGATATCTGAGAATTCTTTTTACAGCTAATAAATGGGATTGTTTGGGAGCAGATTGAAATCTTCCCACCATTTCTACTACTTTCATTATGTTTGGTCGTGTAGTTGTTAAGTATAGAAGGGCTCCAATCATTAACCTGTAATGAGTTGCATCTACTAGAGGGGAATCATCATCTTTGCTCAATTTGCAGGTTGTGGTCATAGGTGTGCTCATGGCTGCACAGTCCTCCATTCCATATTTTTTGAGCATGTCTTTTGGATATTTGGCTTGAGATATACACAATCTTACTCTAGTTTTAGATACTTAATGTCAAAGGAAGTGGGACAACTCTCCTATCATTTACATCTCAAACTCTTTTGCCATGCTTTGAGAAAATTCATGGCTCATTTCATCATTATTACTAGCAAAAATCAGATCATCGACATAAACAAGAGCAACTAGTAACTTCCCTTGATCTTTCTTTATGTATAGATCGCTTCCAGCCACTCCCTTTTTGAAACCTTGTTGTTGTAGATAGTTATCCAGTCTTGCATACCAAGCTCTAGGAGCTTGTTTCAACCCATATAAAGCCTTTTTCAATTTACAGACTAAGTCCTTTCCTGTTGTTAGATCAAAACCTTCTGGCTTCTCCATGAAGACTTCCTCCTTGAGTTCCCATTTAGAAATGTTGATTTCATGTCCATTTGATAGAATGCCAAGAACACCCTGATAGCTTCCATACGACCCACTGGTGCAAATGTCTCTTCAAAGTCAACTCCAATTTGTGAATAGCCTTTGCAGACAAGTCTTGCCTTATTTCTGATAACTTGTCCTTCGTCATTCATTTTATTTTTGAACACCCATTTGGTTCCTTTTATGTTTTTGTCTTTTGGACGAGGTACCAGCTCCCAAGTCTTGTTCTTCTCAATTTGGGACATTTCTTCTTCCATGGCTTTTACCCAATGAGGATCCTTACTTGCTTCTGCAAATTTTTATGGTTCTGTCATAGATAGGAGGGAAATAACTTTTCTCTTGGGTGTGATTGATGTCCTTCTTCGGGTCTACGCACCCTCATCTTTATCTCCAATGATCTACTCTTCTAGATGATGTCTTTGGACATACTTCATCTTTGAAGGGGTATTAGGTGGTTCTCTTTCCTCTTCTTCTTCTTCTTCTTCCTCATTTATTTCTTCCTCTTTAGGTTCTTCTTCTTCAATGAGAAACTCATCTTCATGTTCTTCAATTTCCCTTTCTAGAAGATCTTCATCAACCTTTACATCAATGCTTTCCACTATTTTCTTCAGTCGATAATTTTAGCACTTGTAAGCCTTGCTCCGTGTAGAGTATGCAAGAAATATCCCTTCATCAACCCAAGAATCAAACTTTTTGGGTGAGCCATCATTTATTTTTATGAAGAACTTGCTTCCAAATATCTTGAAGTACTTCACCAAAGCAGGTCTTCCTTTCCATAGCTCATAAGGGGTTTTGTCACAATTTGGTCTTAATTGAGTTCGATTCAGTGTATAGATAGTTGTACAAATGAATCCGACCATATATTTTAATGCATTGGCGGGAATTACCACTCCTCAAACCATCAAGATAGATGGGCAAATCAAGAAGAAAAAGGTAATAGTGTTGATTGATTCGGGAAGTACCCGCAATTTTATTCATTGTAAGGTAGCAAAAGAATTGAATTGCTTCCTATATCCAACACCAAAGTGTCAAGTGATGATTGCAAATGGAGGAACAATAAATTGCTCTAGAAAATTCCATAATATCAAGCTATCCATGGGACAATATGTATTAACTATAACAATGCCTTCTATTCCAATGGGAGGTGTTGATGTTGTACTAGGAGACCAATGGCTACAATCCTTGGGTACAATAGCTTTTAATTTTCAAGAACTTTTCATCAAATTTTATACGGAAGGAAAGGAAGTTGAATTAAGGGGTATTGCAGGGAAACCAAGAAAGATAATCAGCTCTAATTGTATGACAAAGCTTCTAAAAAAGGAACAAAGAGGTGTAATTGCACAATTATGTTCGCTAGAAGTTTCCACATTGGAATCATCTATTTCTCCAAATCTCCAAAAAGTCCTAGAAAATCATTCCAAGGTATTTGAGACTCCCAGAGGTCTCTCACCTGTGCGTGATCATGATCATGCTATTCATCTAATTCCAGGAAGTATTCCTCCAAACATCAGGCCGTATGGATATCCCTATGTCCAAAAGAGTGAAATTGAACGTATGGTTGCAGAAATGCTAGAGGCTGGTATAATTCAACCGAGTCAAAGTTCTTTCTTTGCTCCGATAGTATTGATGCACAAGAAGGATGGATCATGGTGCATTAGTCTGGATTATAGGGAGCTCAACAAGCTCACTATTAAAGATAAGTTTCCCTTTCCTGTCATTGATGAATTATTGGATGAATTGCATGGATCAATTTACTTCACCAAGTTGGATCTTCGTTCAGGATATCATCAAATTAGAATGAAGACTG